>JAODAL010013102.1:0-92560 GCA_025379985.1 Phyllomedusa bahiana
GGGCCTTAAAAGGGCTCCCTCTTTCCCACAGAAGAGTGTCTCTTGAGGAGTGGGGAAAAACCCCCCGATTTCGGAGACTGTGTTGTCTGAAAGGACTTTGGTGGTTCCCTTGAGTTTTTTTCATTTTGCCGGGAAAGGAGCTAAATCGCCCAGTTGGCCAGGTGAAAACAACAAAGTAAGCAGCTAAATGAAAAAAAATATGGGAGGACAATCAACAGCCCCCGGCAAAAATTTTGAGGAAAGGCAGGCAGGGTTTTAAAAGCCATGATAAAAAGAAAAGTTTTGGTAATTTGGGGATGGGGGACTTACCATTCCCAAGCAGCTTTGCTGGCTGTGGGGTTGCCCCAAGAAATGGAAAAAAAACGGCTCCCAAGGGACAAATCCCCAAGAATGGTGCAAAGGATGCCTGGGTGGTATTTTGTGGAGAGGTGTCCCAGTTCCCAAAGGGGCCCCCTTGGGTAAAAAAGCCCCAAAGGAGAACAGAATCATTCAAAAAGTAACGGTTCTTGGGGGTTGCAGGATTTTCCCAAACCCCTCCCAGGCGGGGCCCCGCTTTCCCTGCCCCAAGCAGCAGGAGCCATTTTGGAGGTTTGCCACGAGTGGAAAAAATGTGCCCCTTTGACTGCCCCTCTCACTAAGAGACCAGGGGACAAAGTTTTCCCAACCCCCTGGATTTTCCAGGTGGGGGGATCCCCCCACCCCAGGCTACTGGACGGGGGACAGCAGGGAGCCGTTTGGACTAAAACCCACCCCATCCTACCGGTAAGATTTCCCCCAGGGGGGTTTGGGTTTAAATTTTGCTAGGGGGTTTTTCTTTGGTAAATTTTGCATGATATATGTGAGGACTTGGGGGGGTTAAATGGGGGTAAGAAAATTGCTGCCAAGCCAAAAGAGTCCAAAGTCTGTGGCGGGGGGACTGTGATAAATGGACTTGTAAAGTTTGGGACCAATTTTTTGGGCCAGGGCCCGGGTGTTGATGGGGGAAAAGGAGGGGTAACCCCAAGGTTACTTCCACCCGGGGTTTAAATAATATCCCTGGATTCATGCCGGTCACAGAGCCCTGAGAGGGGTGTTAGCTGGTCACAAGTTAAGCCCCAAGTTACTCCCCCCCTGTGTAAAACCAGCTCCCGGTACGGCTTTTGGAAGGAGACCTGTTCAGGTCTGCGCTGGGGTCAGGGCCCTTTTCAGGGCTTGTTTAAAGTTAATGCAGATTTTGTTGGTGAATTAGTTTCCGGGGAAGGGGGAAAATGCCAAGCCCCGGGGTTTTTAGACCCAGACGGCCCCAAGTTTTTGCCCCTGGGGTTTGGGGGTTAACAGTGCTAGGAGTATTGCGAGGTTTGTGTTTTTTTTGTGTTGGATGACCATCTGGGGTTAAGGGGTTTTAACCCTACAGGTTTTGGTGGGAGCAATTTGTGGTTGCCTCTAGCAAAAGTTTTCCTCTGAAACCCCTGTTGTGAAAACCTGTGAGTTTTTTGTCCCTTTGGCGCTGTGTGTAAAGTTTTGGAGCCCCGTTGGGGGGGTTTTTTTTGTTTTTTACCGGGGAAACCCAGAGTCGGTTTTTGAACCTGATGGGTAGCTTGAAAGTTGAGGTAATGAATCCCCCCAAGTGCTTGATACCCCAACAGTTCTGTTTAAAGGGCTGTTGGTCCCGAGGGGAAAAATTTTCCCATGTTTCAGTGTGTGGCCGGGGAAGTCCTGAGAATGTTTTTTGAGGAGGAGACAAATTTTAATGGGGTATTTCCAGACTCGGGAAAAATTTCCATTTTTTTTTAAAAAGAAAAGCACAGTTTTTTTCTTTAAAAGCTATATTTTTTTTATTTTGGTAAATGCCCTATTCAGCTGCCAACGTTGGTTGTTAAGCAATATCTACAAGGTGTTAGGGGCCCCTATCCCAACAACCATCAATCCAGTGTTAAAATTGATATTTGTTTTTGCTAACTGTGTAAGAAGGCTTTTTGGATATTTTTAAAACCCCTTTAAAAAAACCCCTTTTGCAAGTTTTGTCAGCCAGCTGAAAAAAAGTTTTGTTGATTAGAGAGCTATAAAACTGACCTTTCCTTTTGAGCTAGTTGAGATTCTGGAGCATTCACATTTGTTGGCTCCGATTGAACCTCGACAAAATGGCACAGAAAAAGGAAACTTTCATGTGAAATTGACAGTGTCTATTCTTGTGTGAGAGATTAAGGTTATTCCATGCGAGAACTTGCCTCGAAGAAACTGAAGATTTCCCTACAACGGATGTGTGCTACTCAATTCAGGGGAGAGCACAAACAGGCTCTAAGCAGAGTAGAAAGTGAAGTGGGAGGCCCCGCTGCACAACTGGGCAACAAGACAAGTACATTAGAGTCTCTAGTTTGAGAAATTGACGCCTCACAAGTCCTCAACTGGCATATCGGAGACTGGCTTATAAAAGGAAAAGATTAATATGGGCTAAAGAACACAGACCTTGGACAGAGGGAAGGATTGGAAATAAGTTGATATGGACAGACAATATCGATAGTTTTTTTGAGGTATTTGATAAAAACAGAAGAAACATTTGTGAGAACAGAAACCAACTGAAATGATGATGGAAGGGAGTGCATGACGCCATCTGTCAAGGCGATACCACCTCTTCAACTATGGTGCGTGTGGTGGGGGGGGGGGACTTACGGTATTTGTGATGGTTCTTGTGGTGGCTTTGCGTGCCTTCTTAAAGTGGGAGATTTGTAAAAGGTAAAAGGGATTTTGAATAAGGACAGTGCTTGATTGGAGCCAATTTCATCCTGCAACAGGGCAATGACCAAAGCACACCTCCAAATTATGCAAGAATTATTTAGGGAAGAAGCTAGGCTAGCTGTGATATTCTATCCTGTAATGGAGTGGCTAGCGTAGAGTCACCAGATCTCAACCCAATTGAGCATTTGTAGGAAGGAGCCCAGCTTTACTGTATTGGTACGCAAAAAGTGCCCATCAATCCAATCCCAACTTGTGGGAGGGGTTCTGGAAGCATCGTGGGTGAAATTTCTCCAGATTAAAATTAAGAGCTATATTGCCAAAGGTCATGCAATGCTTTAATTGTGACAAAGGGAGAATTCTTTGACGAAAGCAAAGTTTGATGTAGAAAATTATTTTTCAAATAAAAATCATTATTTCTAACCTTGTCAATGTTGGGGTCTATTAAATTTCTATTCATTTTTCAACTAATTTGATAAATAAAAGTTATGAGTTATTCAGGTTAAAACACAAAATTGTCTGGGTGACCCCAAACTTTTGAATGGTAGTGTATATATTTAGAGATGGGTGAATTTTTCAAAAATTCAATTCGCCGAGTTCGCCGAATTTTCCGACTAAATTTGTTTGGACCCGAATTAATTTGCAACGAAAATCGCTGTTAAATAAACAGCTATTCCTAGCGGCTGCAGAGAGGGCAGAGAAGAGGCGTTGTAGGGTGATGTAGAACATTGTCGCCATGCTCAAATATGCAAGGTGAGCTTGGTTTGGTCTTCTACAATGCTGTGTTTTAGTATGACAGCCCAAATTTGACTGCAACGCTATTAGAATCGACTTCACTTTAAAATTTCCTGGGCCACTTACGGGGGACAAAACTGACCAAAAACTGAAGACAGGAATGCAGCCATGATAAAGTCATGGCAAAAAAAAAAAGAAAAAAGCTGTAGGGCTAAGATCCCACGATAGCGGTCCAAAGAACACATATAGTAGGTTCATGGCATGACGAACCAACAGGTCACAGCACATGTAAGAGGGACATCACAGCAGGGGACACACTGCGTGAGGCCAGAATTTCCCTCGGTGTCATCTAGCCGGCCAATGTGTTGACCACGACTAGGTCATCACTGTCTCCCAGGATGACATTCCTGACAATCCACTGCAAGAGTCAGTGGGTATTGTACAGACAAACCATTAGTTGGCATGGCACCGGGTAGTAGGTGAAGGGCTCCTCACCCCACCTCTGTTCCGTTCGCTTCCACACCCAGAGAAACTACATGTGCTGTAGGCCTCATGACACTCACTATACAGTGAGGACAAACTATTTGAGGAGAGTGCGGCGCTAAAGCAAAGAGTGGGGAATACATCGCTGCTTCTGCAGAAGCGGGGCAAGTAGTGATGGAGGAGAGTGGCATGGGGTGGTTATGTTGCGGACAGTAGGTCAGGCTCTATCTGAACAAGTGACACCATTGAGGAGAAAGGCGGTGACAGGTAAACACTAAAATCGATGTAGCTGATCGCACTTGGGAGCTGGGTGGTAAAGCACACCAAGACGTGGGACAAGGTATTCTGGTGCCCGTAGTTAAAACAGAGGCATTTAGTCCCCCGCAAATGGAAAATTCTGCCCACTCATGGCCTCCTTGTGCCCCACTTTTCTGCATGGGATGAAGAGGGGTGGCACCTAGCCGGTCGCCTAACCTTGACTACCCATTGTCTCGGACTGGAAGCATTCAGTTTTTTTTCTACGTTGAGTTTTGGAGACGGGAGGAGAAGAAAGGAGGATTTGGACGACAAGACAATATGGGATCTTGGACGGGTAGTATAGAGAGTTTAAGTTAATGTCCTGGGCGGGAGATGTAATGTTGGGTGTATCAGCATACAGGTGGTATTCGAAGAGCATGTTATGAGCTCATCCGAGACCAAGGCGATTGTAGTAAGGACTTCATCATTATCATTGGGAGAAGAGAGCGGAGCCTTGCGGGTTAGGCCAGTGGCGCACAGCCCGCCAATTCTGGTAGTGTCGGCCGGGAGTCAGCAGGGTGACAGTAGTGCGGGGAGATCTGGGAGCACAAAACGGACACGGATTTTGGACCACCCACTTTGAAGGTTCCCCCGAATGTACGCAGGCACAGGGGCTATACTGGTGGCCCTGAGCGGCAGTAACAGTCAGTCAGTGGTGGAGCATTGGTGGTAAATCAGCTATCGGCAAGGTGTGGTAGTTTTTTGACAAGACACCAGAGGAGGGAACCATGGCCTATATTTCAAATCTGTGGCCAGAAAGTAAAGCCAGTGATTCTGGGACATAACGGTTGGCAACCACAGCCCTCCATCAAACATCATGCAGCGAACCATAAAGTGGCTCTGGGAGATACGTGTCTCAGATGTGGTGAGAGTCCATCCTGTACCCAACAACCAGTAGCACCACAGTGGCCTCGCCTCCCATTTTAGGCAGTCAAAGCTTTACTCACCTCTGCACGAAGACAACTCCCTGTCTTTTTCATCTTCTACCCATTCCAGATACGCCTGCTCCTCGGCCACTCCATGGTCCGAGCAGTCGTTCACCGAGACGATGACAGAGACAGCAGTTTGACGTCCTAGCACATCCCTAAGTGCAGAAGCTGACAGTGATCCTGTCCAAGTGGTGGGTACGGCTATCCCTCCCGGTTCCAGTGGTGTACTCGGCACACATTCAGAGATATCTGGGCCTGGAAACTTTGCATTCACTTCGGCAATTTTACACCCCAAACCGCCAAGCACACCCTCGCCTTGTGCTAAACAAGAAACAGAAAAAACCAGAACAAAGAATAAATAAGGAAATGATGAACAGGGTGGAACAAATTGATGAACAGGAATAAAAATATTAACAAAGAGTAATTCGATGAACAGGGGGAAATTGAATGAACAGGAATATCTCGCTTTTAGGACAAGATATTAACAGGGTGTAATCTGATGAACAGGGGGAAATATGATGAACAGAGAAAGGTCATTAATGGTTGACTGATGATCAAGTGGACAGAGGAGTACACCCCTGTTCTAATTTTAATCGTCGGCCAGTGGCAGCTCATGCGTGAACACCTGCGTTGTTTGCTCAGGCCCCCTTTAGGTGGGCATGTTGTTTGTCATTCGCGCAAGGATCACGGGATGCGAACTGACATTTCATTCATGCTTCATGTCCTGGAACAGATGACTGCAAAATCTGTTTCCTGTCAGACGGACTGGATGATGTGGCGACTACATCTACATTGCAGTTGAGTCCAGTGCGGGGCTTAACTGGAGTAGGAAGACCATTGGAGCCACAAGCCAGTGTTGTGGCAAAATGAGTCGTTTTTTATTCATGTGAAGGAGCAAGAGGCAGCAGGGCTCAACCTGAGCATGTTAGAAAGACGACCAGACACCCTGTGGCTCTTTAGTTATACAGTGGAGATGGAAGACAGGGAGTCTCAGAGTCACTTTGCGCTGATGGTCCGCATGCATGCGTGATTTGTATTGCTAGTGACTGCTGACATTGTCACCATCCGGCAGAGGGAGGACGTCTGGCTCTCCACCCTCTTGGATCCCTTATTACCACTCCAGGTCCCAAAATTGGGGGCATTTTTTTTACCATGCCAAGCAGAGGACAAAATCATTTACTATTGAGACTATCCTATGTTGTCAGTGGACGCTGCACTATCTGCGCCATGGTCCATCCTTTAGCAGGTCTGTACCAGGTGGCTCATCAAGTGCCTCATGACTACCATGCCACGGGGCGTGTTGGAGTGATGGGGGGGGTTACAAGCGAGGGCGTGCTCAGTACCAGAAAGCCGATCTGGAAGCAACCTGAGTTTGGTGTTTTGTTGAGCAGCATTTACTTCTACCTCTAAGTGGTTTAGGCACCCACCAGCAGCCGCACTCTTGGAGAGGAAGACCTGAGCCCTGGATTCTTTTGGTCACCTGTTGCTCTGCTACTATTCTGATGCTGACACCGGCATGATTCCACACATCTACTGCCGTGCTCCTTCTACCACCCACCATCTTTACCAGGGATGGTATGTATAACCACCTCCCCACTCTTCACTGGGCACAATTATGTAGCCGTTCTGATACTGCATGCCACCTCACCACTCAAGTCTCATCATGCTTGGCTGCAACTGCGCACTCTCTCAGTGACCCACTCTGTTTTCTAATGCTGTTTCCACCCTCCACAACTCTATGACATTCCACTTTGTTTGTTTTCCCCTTCTTTTAACATATGCAAATATTCCAATGTTACTTATTTTGGGTTTAGACTCTGTTTCTTTTTGGCTTTAGCAATGATTGATTATTGACCAACTGATAAGCGAGACACTGAAAGATCAAACGAAATGGCAAAAGATTGGTCAATCAATGTAAATTGATTCACCACAATAATGCGAAAAAATTAAAATGTATGCTCTCACAACATGCAATACTCACAGGAGACTGTGTATCAGATGTATTGTAGGGCTGAAATACACAATAAAACACTGGATTTGACACAGGAATATCCACAAAAAGTTAATAAATTAACTCTTGGCCCACAGAGTTAAAATAATATCACCACCGGTCTGAAGTTGATGGATTTTCTAGCATGTATGTAGGCAGAAATATGCACATGCTGTATTTCCACTCCAACAAAACAAGGAGGAGAAATTAACCCTTAGGATATTACATTCCCTACAGAATTGAAAGGTGAAATTTAAATGTATTTTTGGGGAAAAAACACACATCTCTATTCTGAACTCCAAATGGAACCACTAGCTTGACGTTGAGAGGATCCGTCCACACCTGGATATGAAATTCCCGACTGGAAAAGAACAGTGTGAAATTACAATGTATAGATGGCGGACAAAAAACACACTGTATTTGACTCCAAGTACAGCGAATAACTAGGATTTGTGTGGATTCCTCAGAATCTGAAAATTCCGCTAATAATTAGCACAGGTGAAATTTTAAATAATAGAATAATAAAATTAGCTATATTGTCGGTAAAAGGTTAGTATATGTCCATAATTAAATGTCAAATAGAGAAAACCTCATATACTGGTATACATTCATTTTTTTACTGAGGATGGTACGTTTGGTTAGGTTGTGGACCCCACAATCTTTGGAACATGTAATATACAAAATATATATATGTGTGTATATATATATATTAATTATTAATATATACTATATATATCATCATACACATTTAAGAAAAGCACAGGCGGGGTGATTCTCACCAAGAATGCCTCGGTTTCTTAGTGTTTGGTAAAAAAAGCCATATTAGTTACTGGGTTGTCAACGGCATTTCAGCCACTGACACACTTTCGCATACGTTTAGCTATAATGCTATGAGTTAATCAGGGCTGGCTTTTAGCTCCAGTAGCCAAAAGGAGATGGGTGGGGATTGGCTATACTCCCATATCCAGGACCAGGCCTGGTTTTGTTACATGACTATGTAAGCCTGGGCAGGGTCAGGTAAGGAGGAGGTTTGGACTGCCTCAGAGGAGATCTGAAAGGAGTCGGGCCGTGTGTGTGTAGAGGACTTCTACTGCAGGCTGTCGGTGAACCCACCTTTTGACTTGATTGCTAGTGGAGAAAAGAAACTCAGCCACTGTGTGTGTTACAACCCGACCGCACGAGGACCAGTGTACTGTTATGTTGCCTGAAGTAAAGCTACGCTGTTTGTTTTGTTATGATTATCTTGTGGATCAATATTAAACGGCTAGTTACAAAGAGTAAGACAGACATACGAGTGTAGTTTTCTCATACTACCATAGGGCTGTTTCCTTACTATATATATATATATAATATACTTTATATAATATAAATATATATATATTATTATATATTATATATATATACCAATCATTGGATACTTTTAGGGCCTTTTTTTTTTTATTGAGAATAAAGGAGATTACTTAGGAGATTACAGGATGATACGAATTACTGAAAGTCTTGAAAGGAAACAAACCTGAAACATCAATTTATTTATAATATTCATGTGTTCCATTAGTCTGCATAGGTAAAAGCTATATCAATGAGATGGGAAAAAAACCCTCTAAGCCCTGAAAGATTTTTGGTCGCTGGAGTTTCAATTTATTTTTATTTTTTATTTTTTAATTCAATAGTGTAATTGTTTTATTTCTTTGATTTCTGACATAATAAGTATTACAGTTTTACAAGTCTTTGCTCTCAGTGTCTTGTATGTAAAGTTTTGGTGCATATACATATTTTTTTCTTGTTTTCTACTTTGACACTTTACAAGATACAGACTGAACAGAGCCGACAAAATGTGGCCAATCCCAACGCTTCAATTACATCAGGTTGATTCATGATAATGCACCAATTCTAGACGCTTCATAAACTACTAACATTTAGTGATGGCTTAATTAAACAAGGTCATTTAACATGGCCATTTCACTGTATTAAACGGGCAATATGTAACTTTTTACGTTCTTCTTTTCTCTCCTGAGTCACATTCTATTTGCCTTTCTTTGGTCACCTAGTCTTATTAAAAGACTGACTGTGCATAATAGTTCTCTTCACTCTTCTAGCCAAGTGGGGTTTCCTGTAACTCTTGCAAGGTGTACAATAGCATAAGTCGTAGGCTCAAAGTATCTGAGGAGAAGAAGCAATTTTTGCCTCTCTTTCGGAATGATTTATAACTGATTTGAAATGTAAAGTTTTTAAGTAAGAGCAGCGAGTTTTTAAATGACAGTTCTCCAGAATGAGACAAGTTGCTTCACAACTGCTTTATTAGTCTGGTGGTATTATACTCAGTCTGTATGAATTACATTATACCCGTGTAAAGGGAGGACTGAGGAGGGGGAGCAAGGAGGAGGCAGTGGTGGTTGGGTGTAAGGATCAGTTGTCAGGCAGGTGGTCACACTAGGTAGTGGGTGTGTGGGGTCTCTTTGGTGTGAATATCAGGCCGTATCAGTGTGCGGTTGATGGGAGCGGGCTTGTACAGCAGCCATGGAAAACCGCATGGACCCTTAGATTTAGGGTGCTCTAACACGCAGCTGTGTTTATGGGGAAAAAAAAAATGTGTCAACAAGTCATTGAAAATGCACCAAAAAAACCCACTGTGTGAAAGCACCCTTAGGATCTTGCAGGCTTTATTCATGGTTCAGGCACTTGTAGCACGTTACACTTTTCAGTGTTTTCACTGGTACAGCACACGGTATCGGTACATCAAATTACAGCCTTACAATTTTTCAGACCATCTCTCTTCACGCTGATTCTTCAGGAGTAGAACTCTGCTAAACCTGCTGTGTAGTAGGCTCTCTCTCTTGCCACACTCACCTTCACACTATGTAACTAATGTTGCACACACTAGAGCTTCAGACTTGTTTTTTTCCAGCTGGACGCTGCCATGACTTTATCAGCAACATTCCCACTTGAGTTTTTTTGGTCAGTTTCTGACCTCTTAAGTGCCCAGGGAATTTTAGAGTGAAAGCGATGATTTCTAAGAGTCAATCGTGGCCGTCTAGAGTCATCTGCGTGTCATACGTAAATACACAACATTAGTGGATGAAGACATTAAACCAAGTCCCTCTGCCATGATTTAAGCATGGCACAACGTTCTACAGCACCCTGCAGGCGTTGTGCAGCCTGGGGAAATAGATGTTTTTTAAGTAGATTCGCTCCGAAGTAATTCGGAACAAAGTTATTTTTTGTCGCGGGAAATTCGGCGAAGTGACGGAGCGAACCGAATTTCGAGAAAATTCGCCACATTCCTCTAAGTCTATGGCCTAAAAAATTTTTGAGAATGACTCAATATATTTATATTTTCACATGATCTGTTGCCCTCTGGTTTTTATGTGTGTTTGTCAGATGTTTTTTTATCACATACAAGAATATACAAGTGCTAATCATATTATGATTAACAAAAGTTTTTATTGACAGTTTAGAATGAGTTAATGCCAGCAGGTCAAATATTTGCCAGTGTTGACCCTTCTTCTTCTGGACACTCTGCAAATTCTCCCTGGCATGTTCTCAATCAAGCTTCTTGGACCAAATAACTGACTGATAGCAGTCCATTCTTGCACAATCAATGCTTGCATTTTGTCCCAATTTGTTAGTTTTTGTTTGTCCACCCGTCTCTTGATGATTGACCACAAGTTCTCAATGGGAGGATTAGGATCTGGGGGTTGTTGTTTCTAGGCAATGACCCCAAAATCTATAGAGCCATTTAGTTATCACCTTTGCTTTATGGGCAAGGTGCCTCCATCATGTGGGAAAGCCATTGTTGAACACAAACTGTCTTGGACGTTGGGAGAAGTTGCTCTTGGGAGGTCATTCTGGTACCGTTCTTGTATTCATGGATGTGTTTTTAGCAAGGACCTGCTTAGTGAGCCGTATTCCATTGGCTGAGAGCAACCCCACACTTTGAATGGTTTCTGGATGCTTGACTAGTTGTGCATGAGACTAAGGCTGGTGGTATCGCACTTCACCTTGTCTTCTATCCGAACAAGTGTTTTCCAGATGTTCCAAACATTGGAAAGTGGATTCATCAGAGAAAAGACTTTACCCCAGTCTATCCAGCCTGTCCTACGTCACTGTACGCTTTGGCAGAATATCAAGTCTGTACCTGATGTTTGTTTTTTCTGGAGAGAAGTGGCTTCCTTTGCTGCCCTCCTTGACACCAGGCCTTGCTCCATGAGTTATCAGCCTCTCAGTGCGTGCAGATGCACTCACACCTGCCTGCTGCCATTCTTGAGCAAGCCACTGCACTGGAAATGGTAGCACCGATTACGATAGCTGGAAAACCACTTTAAGGATCTGGTCATGCTGCTTGCGGGTCTTTCTTGGGCGCCAAGGAGCCTTCTATGGCAACAATGGAACCTCTCTCCTTGTATTCCATTGATGATGCGATAGATGTTGACTGAGTTGCAATCTTTCTAGTCTGCTGATACTCTTCTCCTGTTAGGCCAGTTTTTGCAGTGCAATTGATGAACTTGCACGTGTTTCTTTTAAGGGAGATTAACCATGGTTAAAAGAAGAGAAACAATGATGCCAAGCACCAGCTCCTTTTAATGTGTCCAGTGGTGTGATTCTTACTTAATCATGATAGATTGCTATCCAAGCCACTGTTCCTAATCAACACCCACCATCCAATGTTAATGGAACGCACTTCACTGAAAACGTTGTTTAGTGGTCCTTATAAGGCAGCGCCCATGCAATTTAAGTTGAAATGTGTTTTGGGGGAAAAAGTTCTTTTTCTAGGCAAACTATTGACTTTGCAATTAATTACTGTTAAGTGATCACTCTTTATAACATTTTGGAGTTACTGCAATTTTCCATGTATTAAAAACAGATGCAGTAGAATTTGATAAATATTAACATTTGTATCATTCTCAAAACCTTTTGGCCATGACTTGTTACACAATGTGTGCTCTGACATGACACTTTTAGATGCAACAAAGATTGTGGCGTCGTGTCACACCAAATTCTACTTAAGATAGGCAAAAATGCGCCCAAAGCTCAAACAAATCCTTCCCAGTTTTTTAATACTTTCAGACTTTACTTATAACGTGATGAGTAAGTCTTAGTAAGGGACCTTCCATAGCGGATCCAGCGGCCTAATTGCCCAGATAAAATTCAGCCGGCCCGTCCCCGCCGCCTACTGTTTAATCCTTAGTCACCATGGGGGCAAAAGATTGGCTGCGACATCTTAAATCGAATGAGAAATAGTACCCGCTAGCACCATTCCTACTGCGATCCGGTGACAGCGAAGGAAGTGGGGGAACCTCCATCTTTGTACACCCTAATGCATTAAAAAATGCATTAGGCTGTAGAAGTGACCGAGCCTCCCAGTCGTGAAGAACCCTGGGGGGACTCAAAGTTAAAGTAAAGAAAAAAAATGTGTGAAAAAAATAAAAAAGTATCAAAAGTTCAATTTTGCCATTTTACAAATTAAGTAAAATAATAAAAAGTTACATGTATTTGGTATCACTGCATCTGAAAATGTCTAATCTATTAAAATGTAACATAATTTATCCCGTACGCTGAACACTCTAGGAGATAAAACATTCCAAACGCCAAAATTGCGGTTCTTTGGTCATTTCATGTCTCCTAAAAACTGGAATAAATTTAATAAAAAAATGCCACATGTATTCCAAACTGGTAGCAATAAAAAGTACACTTCAGCCTGCAATAAATGCCTCCTCACTTACGTCCATAGGTGTTAGTACTATAAAGTTATTGGTCGCACAAAATGGCACCGTATCGCAAATTTCAAAAATAGAAAATGTTTGGAATTTTTTTACAGTACCACAGCATAGTGGAAAACTTATGTGTTTGGTATTGGAGGATGCGCATCAACCTGTAGAATACAGATAACACATCATTTGTACCAAAGAATGAACGCCGTAAAAACAAAACTCCCGCAAACTTGGCACAAGTACAACTTTTTCACATTTTTCCCCTCTTAGAATTTTTTGGGGCATTTCCCAGTATATTCTATGGTAATATGAATAACATCATTAGAAATTACATCTTGTCCTGCAAAATAAAAGCCCTTATATGTGTATGTAGGTGGAAAAATAAAAAAGTGATGGCTTTCAGAAGGCAAGGAGGAACAAAATTTAGAGCCATATTATTATGACCATCCGACAGGAAGGGGTTAAAGTGACTTGGCTGAGACTACTTTTGACATAGAACAGGACACATTTATACAGTGCTGTGAGACACTTTCATACATACTGTCATTATTAAAAAGCAAGGTAGAACTTGCGAGTCGGCACCAGGTTCATAAATGCGCATAAAGGGCGACATGTATGAAGCTCGCCACGTCGGAGTGCTAGTTTTCGAGCGCTCTAACGTGAAAGCTGCACCTCATGTATGTCGGTGCCTGAGGTGCGCTCATACATGCAGTGAAAAGTCCACCGCGCCTCGCCAGTGTGTGAGGCACAGTGCGGGACTTGTATGTATTCCGAATCGAGACAGGCTGGAAATGAGCGAAAAATCATTAAACATGTCCGTGCCCGATCTGTCCATAGACTACAATGGGAGAAAGAAGCTCGAGCTCTGATTGGCCGGGATAGCCAAGCCCCCGCTAGCTCAACCAATCAGCTCTTGTCTGCATTTTTACTGTATTTTGAACTGTCCCGCCTTTGAATTTGATTGGTCAATACTTCTCCATAGGTTAGAATGGGTCCCTGTCGCTCCTATTCTGATTGGCCAGGATTGCCAAGCACCCGCTAGCTCAACCAATCAGCTATTTTCTGCATTTTACTGTATTTTGAACTGTCCCGCCTTTGAATTTGATTGGTCGATACTTCTCCATAGGTTTTAATGGGTCACTGTTGCTCCTATTCTGATTGGCTGGTTTCTGCCAACCAAAGAGAAGCACTTACAGAATTTGAATTACTGTATTTCCCAGCAATTTCCTAGATCCTAATTCCTGATGTTGCGACGTTCTAGATTTTTGGAAAGTGATTTTATTTATGGTTTTTTTTTAGAAGGTTTGAGCTCTTTTTCTGAAAATGTTTTACACTTAATAAAAACGTTTTTTTTTTTTTAATCATACTCCATGCCTCACGGAGTTGAGCACCGAGATGGATTTATTTTGTGATCTTCTATATGTTTCATCTCATGTTACGTTCTCGCTCCACTTCGCCTCCTCCGGCTCATTTAGACCAACTTCAACTAGGTCTGCCTGTCGGAGCTGGCAAGCGCTGCAATGCACCGCACTTTGCCGACCCGCGATCGTGCATGCCTCGGAGTCTTCGAATGAGCCGCGTCCCGCCCCAGAACGCCCACACCGCGCCCATTACACACCCCTTCATGTTAGGCGCAGCCGAAAGTGGCAAAGCTTGCGCCTAACCCCGCATCCCTGCGTCCAACAGGGGATTTGGATCGGTGAGCCGCCGTTTTCACCAGAAAACAGGCGCAAATCCCTATCATACATGTCGCCCTAAGAGTCTACTCCAGTGTGAGCTCTGTCTATAGTGACATCAGTTCCTGTTCTGTCTAATTAGGAAGGAAGATTATGGATGTAGCCAGAGAAACCTGTGTGCACTCAGAGTAGATAAAATTCCTCTTATCTCATGACTAAGGTAAATCCAAAGAGTAATGTAGTTAGAAAAAGTCTTCAGTTACTTCTCCCTACATGGTGAAAGACAATCTTTGTAGTAAGAAGACCTCTTTAAAGCACCTTTATCCTAAATAACATCCTTAGTTATTGTAACCTCTTCCACCCCTTGTTTACACAATATACACAAAATATACAATAAACACCACACATGCAATTTATACATACGCAACCCTCATTCATACGGAATGGTCTTACCTACAGCTGTATAAATTATAAACAAATTACATAGATGTTGAAAGATCATGGTAGTTTTGCTATGTTCTTTGAATGCAAAAAGAATGTCTATAATATAGAAAACATCACAAAGTTATACAACCAAAGTAGTCAAAAAATCCACACAAGTCCAAGACTTCATGCTAACATTTGATTTACTGAGAGTTGGGGACAGTCACAACATGAAGGCAACCTACATAATGTCAATGTTTCTTTGTTTCTTAGAATTACTGGAATTCCTGCCTTTGTTTGCAATTTTTATTTCCAAATTTTGCAATGATTTGTTGCCAAACTCAGCGATCACGTGCAATTTGTGGTAATGGCACAATATGATTACAACTTGCAGGCAACCAAATGTCCTTGTGGTGTTCTAGCCTACAAATCAGCTATAGCATCATGCATGTGATAAGTCTACACTTACAAATTAGGGGATTTCATAAATAGGAATTCCATAATGTATTTCTTCTATGTAAATTATTCTCTTTATGAATGAATAATAGTGCTGGTATACTTTGTGTTGTCCCCGTCAGCCGACGTGGGGTCTTTTCTATCAATGTCTGCTTGTTATTCATTAATTAAAACATATGCTATGGTTAACGGCAGTCTGCATTCCACTGAGAGACTGACAGACAAGTAACCTGCAGGCAATTTGATTTTCTGTGGCTTTCAATGTATGTGCATGGTTCACCTTTAGATGAACCTACACAAGTGTATTATCATATGGTTCCAAATATTAAAATATCTCATCTGTTTATGCACATGTTTGATTTTTTACCTTGCTATTTCTTTAGTGTTCACAATATTTGGTGATTGTTTCAGCTGCTGTAAAAATCCCCAAAACATTTTTTGGTTACTATCCGTTTTTTGCTTACTACATAACCAAATAACCAAGATATAAATACAACAATGCACACAGCATGAGTTAAATATTTTTCAACCCCCATAGTTTTCAGTGGGGAGGAGAAAGTCTCATAAAATATGAATTTCAAATGAAGGTGTAAAAAAAATAAAAAAAAATAACAAAGTTACGTGTATTGCTTTATTGAATAATATTGTCTCTGTATTGTCATTTCAGTATAGCTTACCTTTACACTCTCTAGAATTAGTTAATGATCCCAAGACCGTTCAAGAAAACAGGTGTTCAAGGGATTGTCTATCAAACCAAGAAAATAAACAGTGGCTTGCCTGAGTTTTAATTTCTTCCATCATCCTACTGTTATGTTTTCTGTGATTATTTCTTTTCCCGTACTGTTTGTGGCCTCCTTTCTGTGAGCCTTAGCAGCAGCATATCCTGCTTAATAGCTATTTCTTTTTGCCTTGTAAAACTACAAGCATCAGGATCATTTGTGGTTTTGCTGTCACTGCACATGAGGCCTATTTCTTCTCTCAAACTGAAAGTTTTGGAAGACAGGACCAAAAGGTTGGGGCTCTAACTGCTGCCCTAACAAGCCAAAACTCTGTAGTTACCTGAGCTCTTTGGCTCAACAAAGAGCTGTTTGACTTTGTGTCAACACACACAGAACTTCTGAGCATCTTGTCTTGAAACAGCTGATGCAGAACTGGAGGAAGCCTACAATATTTTATGAAAATACATTACAAAATTGCCACAAACTGTAGGCTTTGTGTGCTTAAAGGGGTTTTATTACAATGCTGTGCCACAGAGTTACAGGCAGCTACAGACTTAGACTGCCTGGTCAGACAGTAGGTTGTTTGATAGCAGTGATTAGCATATTTAGTTCCTCTATCACTAGCTAAGTAGTACAGTGACATAGGTGCAGGAGATTTAATTTGTAGAAGAATAAAACTACACAGCCCCAAGGAGTGAATACAAGTGTATATCAAAGGTAAACAAGATAATCTTGTTATAGATTAAGACTGACTCCCTGCTCTCAGTTTAACCAGTAAGGGAGATATGAACGGTAACCTAAAGACACTTGTGTGCACTCAGAGCACTTATCTCCTGAAAACAGTAACGTATTAAGTAAAACTCTTCATTTATCTTTTCTAACATTTCGAAAGCTAATAATTGTAGTGAGAAAACCCCTTTAATGCTTTACATATACACACAGTATTATTTGTCATTGTGAGAAAATAATCACATGTTTTTAATACCAAATCAGAAAAGAAACATTGGACCGGGTGTCCTACTCGCTTTAGTTCCTAAAAACTTCCAAAAGTCCCTGAGAAAAAAAAAAAAAACAGTTGTGGACAACATAGAGTTCACCATAGGTTACTTCCAGCAAAACAGTGCCACGTGCCGTAGGTCATGTGTCAGCATGGCTAAAAGTCAAGCTTTCTTTAATGACAGGATTGTCTCAGTGGCATTGTGGCTGCCATATTTGTCAGATTTTACACCACCTGATTTTCTTTTCCTCTGGAGCTACTTGAAGGAGAGCGCATAAGAGAACAAGCTAAGAACATTGGCCTATGTCAGGGTGTAACAGGTGTACATGCATGGCAGCTGTGGAAGCCTACATGAGGCATCCTGCTGCCATATCAACCAATAATCCCCTGCAATTACGTTGTGGGGGTTATTAAAAGGAAGAACATTGCGATGCACCGCTCCTCATTCAGCAAGGTGCCATGGACGCAATCGCCACTGTGTCTAAAGTGTAAGCAGCTCGGACGGAGCTGGCTCCATTCCTCTTGTTAATGGCGACTGCCAGCTGTACTGATCAGTGTGGTCAGACTGGAGTGCGGTGATGCTGCAAAAAGCCGACGGGGGGTCGGGGGTTAACCTCTTAAAACCCGCTGTAGGCTTCCCACAGCATGACACCCCTATTTCCCCCCAAAATTTGGTAGAAAAAAAGTGTGACTTATAGTCCGAAAAATGCAGTAGCTGCAGTAGATATGGATATGCTGGTGTGCACCTTTATGAACGTGGGGCATCATGTTCAAGCATGCTTGGATGCAAATGGCGGAAATCTCCTACACGTGTTGTGACATAATTTTGATTGTCATAGAGTAAGGTATGTGCAGTTTGCAATCTTATTTTTTGGGTACCAAAACAAGCAGGACACTGGTTACAAAGAAAGAACACATCATGTAGATAATATCAAAGGATGCCTATAATACATTTAAATAATATTTTAACACTTTTTTTAATGATATGTGTAACCACCAATCCACAGTGCTTTTCATGCACATATGTACATCTCCTCCTGCTGTTTCTTTTACTCCTGTGAAAATAAGAGAGGATGGAAAATATAATTAAAAACGCCAATCTCTTTCCTGGCATTCTGAAATTTGCAAGAACAAGCTAGTAAATGAGAGACATACTGCATTGTTCATTACTATAGCTCATATATATATTTACTTTGAAGAAATACTTTACAATGAGAAAATTGTTGTTAGACATGTTACATTAATGAAAAGGTTTGTCTGATTTAGAAAACCAGCCACAACAAAAAAGCAACTACAAAGAGTATTTCTTGCTCTGGAGGACTTTACTTATCCATGCAATATATCTATGGACCATCTAATGGGCACTTTGTAATGCTTTATGTAACCTGTGGTTTTACTGCAGGGAAACAGAACATTTGCTGCCAGGTTCTGGCACAAATTACAATTAATTCAGGGATTCTACAAAAGCAATTGGGTACTTTCTAAACAGGTATTTTTGGAGGAAGGTCTTTTCTTCATTACTGAAATGTACAGTATATATGTTGTATGAAACATTAACAATAGTTCACAAAAATGTTGAGTGATTTATACAGGGAAAATAACTACGATATAATCCCTTCATAGGCAGTCCATCAATTGGCTGTACCAAGCCTTGGCACTCATAATGGTCAGGTTTAGAACTGAGAACTAGAACTTTGGGAAAAAACTCTTACTTCCTGGTTAATGTAAAATTTGACCCAAATCTAGGTGTTTGGATCCAGATAGCCCCCAACTAAAGTTCAGCAACAATATTACAGAAAAATCAATCCCTACCATAACCCTAAAATGAGTTTAGTATTGTGAACTGGAAGTGACATTGGATATGACACATGAAGTCCAATGTCACTTTCTCTTTTCACAATATAGGGTTAACCTAGGGAAGCCAGAAGTAATGTTGGATGGTTGGACAAAAAGTGACACCAGGGTGGGAACATCGAAGGTCCTGGAGCAATGCTGAAAGGTAAGCTAACTCCTATATCCCCCCACAAAATCTAATGCTAACCGTAGTTTAGAGTTATGTTTAGTGTTAAGAATAAGGTTAGCAATAGGGATAGAGAAAAAATTTCTGTTTGGTATGTCCCAAACCAGAATGTTTACTCAAATTAGTTGAACCAGTTTGAAACTGAATAGAGCCTTATTGAAGCAATACTAGTAGTGACATACCCAAATAGCAAACTGAGTTTGTCCCAGTAATCAGTGTTGCTCAATCATTTCATAGAGGTTTTTGGTGGGGAAGTGTCAAGGCATTTCATGTCTTATCTGCCCAATGTAAAATTCATATACTGTTGATGTATTCTTCCTGAACTAGTCGCTAAGCCTGATATATCACCAAATGTATATACAGATGTAGCAGAGTTTAGCTTGACCGTGATATCACGGCTTTTTGTGTTATCTGCTATCATATGTAAACAAAGTCCATTGAAAAGCATTGAGGAAGTAGTGATAATGCAACGTGATATCACGGCACAGAATGTTATCTGTTCTTTTTAGTTCTGCCACATCTGTATGGCACGAGATGTTAAACAGATAGAAATAAATATACATTTACCAGATACCTCCACAGTTGCAATCTGTCATACATGTATAAGCCATCCATTGCCCAAAGACTCCACTGCAGTAACACTTGCATGGCTTTAACCAGGGCTACACAAGGCATTTTGGCAAAAACATCAGATTTCCTCCATTGTGGCCACTGCTTTCAACTGTACCTGTAACCTCAGGATACAATACAGTTAAAAACTTTAGTGGAGCAGAAAGACATCTGCACCCTACATTACACACACTGGCCCCAAACAGTCTGTGGCCTATGAGATATTGAGTGCATTGTGTATAGGTCAGCAACTCAATGTAGGCAACACAATAAAGTCAACACAATGCTTTGCCTGGTATGAGCTACTGACTTCCTCAGTGTGTACTGGTGCTAAAATGTTAAAAAGTATACATTTAGCTTGTATGGTTTCTTTACCAGATAACTGTAATGTATGCCTCTTTCAGAAGTCATCCACAACTGCCCTGAGTGCAGAACTGACAGTACAGTGGTAATGGGCTGAGATAAAATTTAAGACAGAGGAGCCTGCAGCTTCCTTCATCATTCCAAGTGGAGCCCAAGGGCCCAGGTCACCATTGTTTTACCAAGTTTGGCACAAGTAAAAATAACAGGCCTGTTTGCTGCATGACACGGTCTTTTGCTTTTTACCTACTTAAATCATTGACTGTCAGTACAGGACAGGACGTGGCCTGGTCATGCTACAGATTCTACTGTGGACCTGTTTCTCTGTCACATTGAAGTTAGGTGTATAGCTGTGTGGGGAGAGGAAAACATAAGAAAGTGAATTTCTTTCTGTCAATTTCTTCAGGAAGAATGGGGCAGCAGCCAACAACATCCGGACACAGTGACACAGTAAGATTAAGTGACCATTATTATCATATCTGTGTGACTGTGTGAGGCTTTTGAGTTATGTTAGACTCAGGGGCACACCTGGTCAGGGGTTCCAGTTGACCAGAAATCTCCCCTGTAGTAACACTTGCATGACATTAGCCAGGACTACACAAGGCATCAGGGCTAAGTTTATGGTTAAAGAGAACCTGTCACATGGAACATGCTATCTAATTTGCAATCAAATTATAATGCAAGTTATAGAGTAGAAAGAGCTGAGAAGATTGATAAATTGTTCTGTTGGGAGAGATTCAGTAAAACGTATATATATATATTTTTTTCAAATAAATTCCTGCTTAATCTTGGTTAAAGAGTCCAGCAGGTGTTCTTATAACTGATTGACAGCCATCTCTGTATGCACACTTATAAAAGGCAGACTCTCAGACACTGATATCTCAGCCTCCTGGGCTCATTAACCTAGAATAATCAGGCGTTTAAGTGAATAAAATACAGTTCTTCTGTATTTATCCACTCAGAACAATAAATCAATTTTCTCAGCTCTTACTCCGCAACATGCTACCAACAGATCAGATAGCATGTTCTATATCACAGGTTTCCTTTAAGGTCAAAGTGAAACAATTTGGGTGCAGGAAAAAAAAAAAGAGTGTTGCGCTTTTTTCCAAAATGTATGGCGCGTTGTACGACCAGAAATTATATAATAGTTTCATAGTTTCATAGTTTCATAGTTTGTAAGGCTAAAAAAAGACAAGTCTACCATCTAGTTCAGCCTTTTGTAAGTGTGTTGAAATAATATAAATTTTCCTTTAAATTTATTTTAAATTAATGTAATCTAAAATTAATATTACATTAAATAATAAAATTAATTATACTAATACAGCAGCTACCATAAATACCATTCTCAATCAGTGTTAGCGTAGTAATATCAGTGATTACAAACACATCACAGTAGAGTAGAAAGAAAAGAAAAGGCATTAGAACAGCATGTCAGTGAAGAGAAACTATGGTAGTGATCTTGCTTGGTGCACCACAGGTCCCAGTGAGACCTTTGGTGTGTCGGCTATTGCTTACAGTCTGACCCACTGACTAACAGTTTGATGAATGAAAATTAACGTACAATCTGAAAGTGCCAAAAAAAAAGTATTTTGTAAGATTTTAATTATAAGAAATGAAAAATATATAAATCCTAACAAAATTGTATTACTAACATAATAAAATTTAGAAAAGCAACTCAATGAACTGCTTTAGAATCTATGGAGGAGAACACAAGCTCTAAACGTCAATCATGCTGTTAAATGTTTCTCTTTCTACTATGCTCTACCTGTGTCAATCTCACTTTGTGGTTAGAATGTTGCAAGAGAGAAGTAGCTATTACTGTCACATTTGAATTCTAAGGGAGCTTTCACACAGCGCAGTTTTGGTGCAGTTTTAACTGTGCTCCAATTAAACTGCCTTTATTACCAGCAAGCTTCTTTCACTTACCTGAACTGTATGGAAACTGAGTAATAAATAAGTGTGTTTGTAATCCACAATACTTCAAACTCAGTCATTGATTACTTACTTGAAACAACCCGGGCGATCCGCAGCCTCGCCCGCCCCCTAGGAACGGCACTGCATGTCACCCCAAATCTTTCCACAAGGTTTTTCAAACCAAACAGGGGCAGATTCTAACAATACTAATACTATACTTCTGTGTACATTTAGTGGTCCACTGAATTTGTATAAATCTCTGAAGAAAGAATCTGTGTGTTTGTATGCTTGAATTTGTAGCATGTGTTCTAGTTTTGTAGAAGCTTTGCCTCTACAGAACTGCTCCCAGATGCATCAAATGGCAACACACAGAGTAAATATTTTTTGCATAAACTCTAACTACTCTAATAAAATCTCATGGATAAAAGTAAGGACCAAAATACACGTGTATGAAGAAATTTTCATATATGAATGGAGTGGTTCTTTAAAAATAGAAAATCTGAAAATAGCATCAATCATTTTCTAAATATACTTACCATGTAAGCGTCAAGGTCCGGAAAGTGTTCAGATGTGCTCCTCTTAATAGCTGTGAAGTTTTACTATATTTTTCTTTTGTTATTCTGACATTGAAATGGTTATCTCAGGAATATGACTTTAAAATATGCCAGAAAAGCACTTACAAGTGAAAAGTCTGTCTATTTTTCAGCACATAGTGTACCGACCTCTATTCATTTTACTGATTGATGGTCTCTTGCCACCTTCTGTAGCTACAAGAAAAAATGGTGTGGAAAACATTCCTTTGAGGCATGATTAAGGAAATTGCTGACAGAAACATTAAATATATAATTGTTGCATCTAAAGTCAATTGGAGCCAAATAACAGCATACTCTGAGTTTTTGGCAACTTTATTGTTCTTCATTTATTATGTTTTTTATATGTGAAGTGTCTTTCAACAAAACTAAAATAAGACTTTTTTGTTTATTTTTATAAAAATTATTTTAGGGAATTAATTTTACAAATGACAAAAAATAGCAGCCATACTCACAGCTCCGTAGCTGGACAAAAAATATTCTCAGTGGGATGCAATATAAGCCCCAGTGCTACATGTGAGAAATGTAACAGGCGCAGCTCACTGATAAACAATTGCTCACACATCTATCCATGAGCGGAGGGGAAGAATTGTTCATAAGTGAGCTAAACCCTGATCAATTTCTCCCATGTAGCACTGGGACTAAAAATGCCTAATGAAAAACTGCACATTGGAAAAGAACCAGTTCACCAGTACGCAGAAAATCCACAGCACTATGCAGGGGAGCTGTAGTGATACTGATAAACAACAACTCACACACCTACTATCCATGATGGAGGTTATTGTTAGCATTATAAATGCATATAGACAAGACCATTCAGAAAGTGCCAATCATACAGTTACATGTGGTACATCATGCTGGCTTACAACCAATTGAGGATGCTCCTAATATCCGATTCGGTGCGCTGCCCAGCACATTTAAAGTTTTCAACACAAGATACTGACAATGAGGACCCTTGACATGGTTTGCGAGCTTGCATATACATATGGCCATTTCTTATATAGTGTAATTTTCCAATTTGCCTCAGTACGGGAGCACTGTCAGATTTTAAAGCAAATGCTGGCTCCCCTTAATCTCTTAGGGTGTTACATTTAGGCAATGATAGACATCGATTAAGACAACTTAGGTCTCCTGTGTTGTTCAGTTAAAAGGGATTGCCCACTATAGTGGTAAATGTCTGATCTTGGACCCCTCTTGAATGTAGCAGCATGCAGTTGCCTTGTTCCAAAGACTTTTTTGAGAAAGTGAAGAACCAGGGACTCGAGGATCTCGGGGACTGTAGTGATTATGGTGGACCCACAACCAATCATTGAGGTTTGGTCTTTGGAGCTTTAAATGTCTATGGACAACCTCTAAAGTGTGCAATGCTCCATGTGCTGGCAGTCTCTGATGGAGTCAATCTCGGATTGGGGAGGCCCAGAGTGTTCAACAGATTGCAGTGGGATTGCTAAATGATACTTGTTCGAGCTTGGGTTAGTAATACAGATGTAGCAGAGTACAAGTGACCTAAATATCCAGCCTGTTATCTGCTCTACTTAAACAAAGGATTTAAAGCATTGAAAAGCTCTGAGAAACCTGGCCATATCAGTGATATCTTTGTAGTTTCATTTGTATGTTGCCGTAAGGTGAGATGAAGTATTCAGAAATGACTCATCATTCCTGGTTTTCAGCAAAACATCGCTTTCACCTCATTGTCTACAGTTCCAGCGTGGGGCTCCAGATGCCTGTGTGCCTAGGGATCACATGCATCCTGCCCTCATTTAAAGGCAACACACCCCGTTCCCAAGGAATGCTTTGGAACAACTTTCCTTATTAAGGTACCACCCCCTTTCAGCATAACTTGAGTGTTTCAATTTCTGCTCATTTACTGGCATTGCGGACATTTGGTTTTTCCATGGGATGTAGGTCAGAATTTGGCGTCAACAACATGAAAGCATGGATCCATCCTGCCTTATATCAACGGTTCAGGCTGGTGGTGGTGGTGTCATGGTTGGGGGAATATTTTCTTGGCACTCTTTGGGCCCCTTGGTACCAAATTTAGCATCGTTTGCAACCTTGTTGAAACTATGCCACGAAGAATTGAGGAGTTCTGAAGGCAAAAGGGGTCTAACCCGTTACTAGCATGGTGTACCTAATAAAGTGGCCGGTGAGTGTATATTGGCCAATATATCAACTAATACCATATATTTGATAATTTTCCAGTATGTAGTTTTCCCCTGCAGTACTGGGGAGCACAAGGTGTCAGTATTTTGTGTTAGAAACTTAAAATGTGCTGGGCTTCCCCCTTAATCAATCATTAGGGGTGTTATCATTTAATATTTTGGCCAAAATATGCAATCAGACATCAGACTTTGAGACAACTTAGGTCTCTTTAAAAGGTATGTTGTTACAGTTAAAAGGGATTGTCCCACTATAGTGTTAAACGTCTGATCACTGGACATCCCACAAACTGTGAATGGAGCAGCAGTGCACATGTTTGGCCCTTGCTCTATCCAAAGACTTTATTTGTGAGCAAAGTGAAGAAGGCCAAGGGACTCGAGAGGATGGGGGACTCAGGGGGAATAGTTGGAGTCCTACTGGTGGGACTCCCAGCAACCAGACATTTGTAGTTTGGTCTTTTGGATAGCTTATAAATGTCTATGGTGGGACAACCTCTTTAAAGGGTGTTCGCATGAATGCTCCTCTGCTCTGCTGGTCAGCTTCTGGCTAGCTACGAGTCACCCATCTCAGAGAATGGGGAGGGCACCAATTTGTTAGCAACAGATCCTTTTTTTATGGCGGTGGGATTGCCATAAATGATACTTGTTCAAGGTCATTGGCATTAGGTAATACAGATGTAGCAGAGTACAGCTTGACCAAGATATCACAGCTTTTCGTGTTATCTGCTCTTATCTGTAAACAAAGGCCATTGAAAAGCATTGAAAAAGGTGAGATAACACTCTGTGCCGTGATATCACGGTGCAATATCTGTTCTGTTTAGTTCTGCTACTTCTGTACTGTTGCCTAAGGGTGTATATGATGTCAATGTTTAATTAAGTCATACATGTCAAAGTAACATCTAGATCAATGTTAGAACCTAAGGTTTCTCAGCAAAACATTGCGCAGAGTTCTCACCTCTCCTTGCTCTCCAGTTCCCATGCCGTGGGGCTCCCAGCATGTGTCCCTGCTGTCTGTCTCTTAGGGCCAGCTCACATGCACCTGCCCTCATTTAAAGCACAAGCACACACCCCCCAGCTTTCCCAGAGCGAATGCTTTTGGACACTTCCTTATTTAAGTACACATCCTCCTTTCTTCTATTGCTAGTTACAATATGCTTTGTAGTGTTTTGCAAGTTATTCTGTCTTCATTTACTGGCATTGATCATTGGTTATTTCTAACCCAATTACGGTATGAGTTTACTCCATCTGCAGGGACCTCTTGTGTGTGACCTGACTACAATTGAATGCCGCTTGCCTCGACCTTCTGCTTGTCTTTCCCTAATCCTAGTGTACCATGCTTGCATGCCAGCATCACCACAAATGACCCCGTCAGGTTAGCGATTTCGGAGTTCCATACAGTGTGATCCAAGCCCCACTGCGGGGTGGAGGGTGAAGGTTTGGGGCTCTCTAGACTCTGCTCCTTGATGAGGCCTTATGCCAAACTCTTTGCTGGCACAGAGGATCCACTCCCACTCATGGCATGGATTAATCAACTCACTTCCCTAAAGTGTCAGAAATGCTGACACTAACAGATTTACTCAAGCAAACCACCAGTTATACAAACATCAACCTTACTGTCCTAGTCCACTAGGAATGCAGACAATACACTAAACAGCACTAGCTTTAGATACAGTTTAATACTATTTACCTGGATGCCATATGATCCTGTGTAAATGTATTAGAATGAATCCACACAAAACAATCACCAACGCACAATATGTTGTGGATTGTCATCTGTGAATACGTGCAGAATTACACAGCAAATCCTTTCCATGTACATTTACTCTTATAGTCAAAAGGGTACTCATGTCTCAAACATTTATGGTATGTGCCATCTGGAATGCAAACAGCCTACTTGGAATATGGAGATTGAAATACTCATCATAATGCAGTGGCTGAGGGTATGGAAACATACAAGTGGGCAGTGTTACCTTAGATCCCATTTACTTCTATGGAAGTTAGAGAAACAGTGTAGAACAGCCCACTTGACCGTGAGCCAAGTACATAATCCCAGCCAACTTTTGATTCTGCATCATGATGGGTATTCCCTTCTCAGCCACGGTTGTCGGCAATAGTCCCTATAGCTATTAGATAATTGTAGGTTCATCTTTGATACTGCACTGTACTGTGCAGCTAAGAGAGATCGGTGCCCTGATCCCTTACTACCCAACTAACCAGCTACAAATCCTACAAATGAGACACTACAAACAATGAAGAGAAGTTGGTCCAGGGTGGAAGAGGGATAGTTGAACAGCCTTTCCACAAAGTATTTTATAATATAAATATTTACAATAACTAACTATAAAGTCACTGTTCTTATGTACTATTGTTGTCCTCACAGAATCTAAAACTTCCATGCCTCCTGTCACTCTGTATTGTATCTAAACCAACTACATTTCTCCCAGTTACTTTCCCACTGATATGACAAGGTTTTAGTAGTGACAACCTGGTACTTTCCTTGCTGTAATTTTCAGAACACCTTGATTGAAAGGCAGAAAATAATTTAACTTCTTATGAAATCTTTAGGGAAGAGTTTTTAAATCATTAAATCGCTGTCATTTTTCTTGCTCAACATCAATTATTTTACTCTGGTTTCACTACTCCACTCTGTATAATGAGTCCCTAGAGCATATTTCATTGCAGGAGAATGAACCCATTCTTGACTTGCGGTCAGTGGGATGTTGTTAATTTGAAATCACTTAAACTATTATATCTGTCAAGCGTGGTTATTTTATTTTCAATTCACGACAGGGCCTAGTATGCATGTATCTTACATGCTCAGATTGGCAGTTTAATTTACAGTGATTCCAGTGCAAGGTCGGAATCAAAACCCTATCATACAAATTCTTGTGGAGGGGAAAAGTCATCATTATTTAAAAATTAATTACAATAATTTTTCATGGCAGCGCTAATTTTACCGAATAATAAAACATGCATTGTTATCATATAATGAACCCTAATCTACAGTACCCAACATTTAAAAATCATGCAAGTTTGTTTTGCTAATAAAACAATTACAAAATTAAAGTGAAGGAAATAAAGCAGACTTTTTACAGGTAGGCAAAACATTATTAAAGTCGGTTTTCCTATCTTTTTTCTGTTCACAAAACTACTATGACGACGTGTTATATCTAAAATATGACATTGGCAGTTCATCATTGGCAGAAGTGGTGATGTCACACCAGTGTTGTAGCCAAACTGACTTTTATGGTCCCATGCTAAGTATACATGTTATCACTCCAGTCTATACCAAGAATGGTGGAAGACCACAGATCATCAGTATAGGAGCCCTAAGGAATCAGAAGCATTAAAGGGGTATTCTTACCACATTGATTAAGTATATACAGATTATAAACAAATACATTGCTGTTCTGACTTTGCTACATTTCAAAGTTAGAGCAGTTCTTATCTTCTGCTTGTTACAGGTTATCTAAATTACAGACCACCTCTCTGTAGCGGTCCTGGTTAGGATGGTGACATCCAGGGGCGTTGCTAGGGTCTTAAAACATCCGGGGCCCGGGCACCCTGTGTTATAGTTTGCTCGGAAGGGCTGAGTTCATACAGCATTTGTTTACGCCACATTGGAACTGCAGCATGTATTTTTAAAGAGAAAAGAAACTTATGCTCCTATCACTAATTCCACATAGATCCTGACCATCACCTCAGCAGTCACTGTGTAATGAGGGTCAGCACTGACCATTATTTTTCAAAAGCACCAATCTATGTATGATAAAATAATACCTTATAAATCACATCATAGGGTATGTTCACATGGAGTCTTGTCTCTGTATGAACATACGCTTTTCTGATGCGTCTCTGGGGCCCTCAGAGCGGACCCAAGAGACGCATCATACCATTAGCAGGGGACTTTATCACTGCCGGAAAATGAGGAAACAACACAGCAGCGTTACATGAGGGATCGCCGTGGTGTTTGCATCGGCCCTGTCGGGTCCGGTCTTGTGGTGTGACCCAAGATATTACATGCATTCTTGGATCGCATCGAACAAATATACCTTTTACTTTTATGATTGTTAATAAAAGAAAAACTCTAAAATTCCCAAAGGCCCAATAATATTTAACTATTTAGGTTTAAAAAATTTCCTGCCGCCCCTGAGCAAATGCACCAACCACATGTGACTACCAGGTGTACGCAATTTGGCCCAGGCCGCCATGAATGACTTCTTCCAAAGCAATCCCATACTTACCCCCCCTACCTCCTGGGGTGGGGGGGGGGTATGTATGTACCTTCCTACCTAATGGGGCTTATATTAAAAAGCATGGTGATAAATCCCACAGAAACCTGCTTTCCTATGATGGGAAACCCCGGGTGCCTGCTGGTGGGGGAGGGGGAGGTCACTCATTTGTTCCTATATAGGCCCCTTAGATTAGGTGAGGTTGTATAGACCCCTCCTGTGGTAGGTATTAGTGCACTGTTAGGTGGTATATAGAGTCCATTAGTCGTGCTTAGGTATATAGGGTACCCTTGGTAGATAGGTATATAGTCCACCTCAGGTGGTAGACGATATATTGCCCCTGTATGTAGTTATATAGTCCCAATAGCAGGGACGGAAATTGTTATAAGAAAGTTATAGCCCTCCCTCCCAAAGGAGGCAGGGTGGTATATAAGTCAGCCAGTAAGTAGGTAGATATATATTTCCCCCGTAGGGGATGTAGGTTATAGGCCCCCCTGAAGTAATTTAGGTAATAGGTCCCCTAAGGTAGTTTATAGGGTTGTTAGATACATAGGTTCTGTATAGGTTGATGGGTTATGGTTCCCCAGTAGGTTGAAAATGTTATGGGCCACTCAGTAGATAGGTAGGTTATAGGTCCCCCAGTAAAGCAATTTTGTTACTTACTGCAAATTTAAAATCAAATCATTTTGATTAATTGGGGTAACTACAGCTAAAGCCAGGGAGCAGAATACTCCTAATTTCCCATTAAGGATAAGGGGGAATGTATGAAAACGTGTAGGTCTAGACTTTCTTTGACCATTGCAACAAATCAGAGCTCAGCTTTTATTTTTTCAGAGCACTATATGAAACAAAAGGGGAGCTCTGTTTGGTTGTTATGGGATCTGTTTGGATACTGTGAGTTCTGCTTAGTGGCTATGGGCTCTGTTTGGTCACTAGGGGTTGTGGTTGCTATGGGTTTCCTGGTTGGTTGCTCTGGCTCTGATTGGTCGCTATGGGCACTGTTTGGGTTTTGCTATCGGCTCTGATTGGTCACTATGGGCTCTGATTGGTTTGCTATGGCGTCCCAAATTTCTTACTGCAGTTTTCCTAGATTAAGGGGCCCAAAATGACCAATTTTGGAGTTTGGATTTTTTTTTCCTCTAAGGTGTTTATGGAGGGGATAAGTTTATATTTTTATTTTATTAGACTGGCTTTTAACAAATGCAGTGATACCAATTGTGTAACATTGTTTTTTTTTTCGTAAAACAACAATAAGGGCCCGATTTAAACTTTTAATCTTTTTATTATCTTTTATAGTTTTAAAACTTTTTCTATCTTTTTTTTAACTTAAAAAATTTGGTCCCCTTAGGGTTTTGGAGCACAACAGGAGGGCACGATTGGCAGTACACTGTTCTGTATTCAACCAGAGCTGACAGTCTGCAGTATAGATCATCTCTGTGGGTCAACAGTACATATGTATATTATATTTGTACACCATTACTACACCATATATCTTACATACAGTCATATGAAAAATTTTGGGCACCCCTATTAATCTTAATCATTTTTAGTTTTAAATATTTCGGTGTTTGCAACAGCCATTTCCAAAATTTTATATATCTAATAACTGATGGACACAGTAATATTCCGGATTGAAATGAGGTTTATTGTACTAACACAAAAATGTGCAATATTAGTTATTAGATATATCAAATTGAAATGGCTGTTGCAAATACCCAAATATTTTAGAAAATAAAAATGATTTTTGATTAATAGGGGTGCCCAAACTTTTACTTATGACTGTATATATTATGCCGAAGGGTGTGCAAAGATAATATAAGTTGTATGCTGGACCTCAGAGCTGATCTTTTACTGCAGACTGTCAGCTTGGGGATCACACTGACCCCCATTGCTGACAATCTCAGTTTTACTGATCGCCCTGTGGGTCAGATATTTTATAATGACCTCAGATTGATCAATAAACTGAATGTTAGCTCTGTGGGTCAGCACAGAGCTGACCATCAGTATGCACTTGTTATACTGGCCCCCAGATATATACAGTATTTTACAATCATGATAAAATATTCCCCACAGCCTCCCTGTAAATACCTAATGTCCGCTGGCAGCTCTGCAGGGTTCAGTAGGAGGAGGAGGTGGAGAAGGAGGGGGGTGAGGGAGGAGGAGTCCAGGGCGCGGCACCCGAGGCTTCCTGCAGCCTCTCTCCTCCTCATACAGCTCTACACACAGACGCTGCAGCCGGCAGCCAACAGTGACTGCTCTCCTCCGCCCCTCCCGCACCACAGGGAGCCGCGGAGCCTCTGACAATAGTAGTGCCGCATCGTTGGTAAAAAGGCTCAGCAAAGAATAGCATAGTTGAAATGTCCGTCACTTCTGTTTGAGTGCTCCAGCTGAACAGGGATTTTGAAGGTATAAACTGGCTGTGAAGAGAAAGTTTTGTGAAAAAAACAGATGGGAAACTCCTTTAATAGAAATGAACATTTTCATCCTATTTCCTTAACCCTTTACCACCACAGCCAGTTTTGATTTCTATGACAGAACCCCCTTTTTCAAATCTCTCATGTGTCACTGTATGTGGGAATAACTTTTTAATAGTTTTACCTATTCATGTTATTTAGAGAATGTTTTCTCATGACACATTGTGCTTAAAGTTAGTAATAAATATTAGCCTATACAATCCCTGTTTATTTGTGAAAAATATCAAAATGTGAAAAGTGTGAAAACTTTGCGATTTTCAAACTTCAAAAATGTGTAAGCAAATAGTTATATCACACAAAATAGTTTATAACTAGTATCTACCATATGTCTACTTTATGTGGGCATAATTATCTAAATGTCTTTTCATTTTTTTACAGCATTAGGGGGCTTAGAAATTTAGGGAAACATGTATGAATCAAATGCGTCAAAATTCATTTTGTCATATTTTTTTCAGTGTATAATGCGCCTGAATGTATGAAAGTGGTTTTAGTGTATTCATAAATGGTGTGTAAAGTTCATCGCGCTTCGTCTGTGTGTTAGGCGTATTACGGAACCTAGTAAATAGTGAATAGAAACTATAGTACTGATCTTGCTTGGTGGACCACAGGTCCCAGCAAGACTAGTGGTTGTGGCTGGGTTCTTGTGTTTACAGAATAAGGTTTAAAGAAGCAAAAATTTAAATTTCATATTTAATGTAGTAAATTTAAAATTGTAATATCTGAACAACAACATCAGTGGGTTATTTAAAGTAAAACTAGTTTTAGTTTTTATTCCTTTAAATACATTTTATTTAAAAGATTTTTTATATTTTTGGTTTATATATTTATATTAATTTTATATGATACGATTTTTGATTAAATTTAAATCATTTAATTTTATATAGTTTGATAATTATCAGAAATTACTTTTATTATTGTACTGGTGTAAGTTGAGAAATAAGAGACATTTTTTGCCCTAACGCAAATCTAGCTCCACGTCAACTCCTTAGTCTCAGGCAGACCACATTGAAATAGGTATGCCTGTTCGAGCAGTAATGCGCCTAGTTTTCCTGAACCACATTCATTTATGCGTCTAATAATATGTGTGGTGCAACATGTCTCCAGAACACCCCCAAAACGCCCCCTTATGTTAGGTGCATTAAAAAGTGTTGACTTTTACAAACAATGCGCCTAACATATTTATTAGGCACATTAGACATCGTAGCCAGCTCACTTTGGCGCATTTGATGCCAGAAAAGGGTGAAAAACCCCATCGTACATATCTCCTTTAGTAGCAATTTTTCACATTTTCAAGAAAATGTGAAACACACATTTTTTAAGGACCCATTCAGTTCTGATGTCACTTTGAGGGACCTGTATGGTAGTTACCCCCATAATATTATTTTATCTAAGAAACTGCACCCCTTAAAGTTTTCAAAATATCTTTTTGGAAGTTTTTAACCCTTCGGGGGTTTCACAGAATTCATATCAAAGTGGAAATCAAGAAAGTTACCAATAAAATGCAACTTAAAATTGATTCCCCACATTTAGCCATCTTTAGAGATATCCCATATGTGGTCTTAGTGTGCTATTTAACTCATCCACAAGCTTCAGAATAGGAGGAGCACCTACTGGATTTTGGAATCTCATTTTCATTAGGATATTGTTTATGCATCATTGCAGGTTTACAGACTCCCTAAGGTGCTAAAACTTAATAAACACCCTTAAAATTACCTCAATTAGGAAACTTTACCCCTTAATAGTATATCCAGTAGTATAGTAAGTTAGGGAGCAATTTTGGGCTTTTGGAATGCATTTGCAAAGCTCCCAAATTAACAGAACAGGTGAAACCTTTTCGAAGTCACCCTATTTTGGATTCAACACTTGTCGGGGAAATCTTTGGGTGTATTGTGTTGTGTATTTTGGGCTCACAGAGGTTTCACAGGTTTTCACATTGGGCTGTAACAATGGAAAAAAAAACGCTGTTCTGCCTTTGTTTTTTGGGCTTCGTCTTTACAGCATGCAGTATAGGTGACATGATAACTTTAATGTGGGTCAGTACAATTAGAAATCTATCAATTTCATATCCTTTTTTTGTTTTACTAGTTTTACACAATAGAAATGCGTCTGTAAAAGAATGTGTTTTTCATAGCCTGACAGTCATTACTTTTTTCTTTTTCTTTATATGGCCGGTCATGGTGATGTCACAGGCAATCAGGAAGCCTTGGTTTGGCTTCCAATTTGCCATAGAAGCCATTGGCACTCTGTTATTATGTCTTGGGGTGCTAATGGAGACAGAGGGAGCTCCTTCCATCTGTCTTTCCGTTAGCTGTAAAGGTCACGATTGACTGTAGCATGTTAGGGGTTATTCAGCTGTGACCGACATAAGTTCCATTCGTGGCCAACGGAGCATGGGGCCAACTGTAATTTACAGCTGGTTCCATGCTCCAATCGTGCAGGCTCTGCTTGTGAGTCTGCACACAATCCACATGACATACCTATACATCAATTTGCGGGGAGCCCATTCCCATCTATGATGTATTGGTATGTCAAATGTCAGTAAGCGGTAAAAATCTCGCAAAACAAATATAATTATTAGAAAAACCTTCATCAGGCTGCTTCTGCCATATCACCTAATTGGTGGCCTCCTTAGATTCATATAGCTTATTTATGACTTCACTGGGCATCATTAAATAATATTTTTTTAAATCTGGTCATCTAATGCCAATCGTCTTACCCAAGAGGTAAGGTGAGAAAGGATGCATTTCTATGTGAAGATTGAGTATTCAAAAGGTAGGAAAACCTCATTTAAGAGTGAGTTTACATGTGACATTAAATGCACTCTTGAAGCATTCTAGTAATCCCAGAACAGGATTTGTCATTTTTGCAAAAAAATTTGAACAAAAATGCATATAGAATTCTTTTCGTCAAACCAAAGATACTAATTCCTGAACTATAATGCATGTATTCATCCTAATGATCTCATTGATACTACTACTATACCAATGAGATCTTTGACAGGAGAATGGCTGTTATACACAGTCTTACTGTTATTGTATTGGCCTGGACCTCTGCAGTTAACCCTGTCAATGCTGTGATGAACAAGAGGAGGGTTCATGCTTGTATCCCACAATCACCTTAACCAGTAAAAGACCTATAATAGATCCCCGGGCTGCCTCAAATGATTGCCTATTCAACTACTACACCATTACCATCCCATGTGAATGTACATGTACCACTATAATATTGTAGGTGATTATTATTATTATTATTATTTGTAAGACTCCACTCACATTTTGGCCACCATCTTGGTTCAGCCTGGGGGTTTCTTCGCTTCGGGATCGCCGCTTTTGGTAAGCGGTCTGGCACACCAATATATGTCACACTGACACCAGGCTTCTCTTTCAGGCTTCAGGCCAGCTTTATTTCCTCTACAAGAGAGCCAAAATATGTTTTGTAGTTCATTTGAGAGTGGCGATCTCATTGGCTTGCTGCACACAGCTGCCTCTCTTAAACCAGTGCTGGATAATTCAGTTGCTAGTTCCTACCATACCCTGAAGCTGCAGTCTGTATTGACGCCTAGTGAGGTAACATATTTAGTGTAGGGACTCACCTGCTCTGGGATCCCCTTGACGTTTTGGGAGGTGAGCTTAATACAATCTTTGATCAAATACTGTAAACTAAGAGTCCCAGGTTTTTCATATTTTCCTTAGCAGTAATGCATTTCCAATATTTCCATATGCCGTGAGGTTTTACTTAGTCTTTAGTGTGCCACTGATGTTTGTATTAAACGTATATATTGCCTTTTCAGTGTGCACCTGTTTTTCAGAATATATTTAATATGTGCAGAGCCAAAAATATGTTTTGTAGTTCATTTGAGAGTGGCGATCTCATTGGCTTGCTGCACACAGCTGCCTCTCTTAAACCAGTGCAGGATAATTCAGTTGCTAGTTCCTACCATACCCTGAAGCTGCAGTCTGTATTGACGCCTAGTGAGGTAACATATTTAGTGTAGGGACTCACCTGCTCTGGGATCCCCTTGATGTTTTGGGAGGTGAGCTTAATACAATCTTTGATCAAATACTGTAAACTAAGAGTCCCAGGTTTTTCATATTTTCCTTAGCAGTAATGCATTTCCAATATTTCCATATGCCTTGAGGTTTTACTTAGTCTTTAGTGTGCCACTGATGTTTGTATTAAACGTATATATTGCCTTTTCAGTGTGCACCTGTTTTTCAGAATATATTTAATATGTGCAGAGCCAAAATATGTTTTGTAGTTCATTTGAGAGTGGCGATCTCATTGGCTTGCTGCACACAGCTGCCTCTCTTAAACCAGTGCAGGATAATTCAGTTGCTAGTTCCTACCATACCCTGAAGCTGCAGTCTGTATTGACGCCTAGTGAGGTAACATATTTAGTGTAGGGACTCACCTGCTCTGGGATCCCCTTGACGTTTTGGGAGGTGAGCTTAATACAATCTTTGATCAAATACAGTAAACTAAGAGTCCCAGGTTTTTCATATTTTCCTTAGCAGTAATGCATTTCCAATATTTCCATATGCCTTGAGGTTTTACTTAGTCTTTAGTGTGCCACTGATGTTTGTATTAAACGTATATATTGCCTTTTCAGTGTGCACCTTTTTTTCAGATATATATTTAATATGTGCAGAGCCAAAATATGTTTTGTAGTTCATTTGAGAGTGGCGATCTCATTGGCTTGCTGCACACAGCTGCCTCTCTTAAACCAGTGCAGGATAATTCAGTTGCTAGTTCCTACCATACCTGAAGCTGCAGTCTGTATTGACGCCTAGTGAGGTAACATATTTAGTGTAGGGACTCACCTGCTCTGGGATCCCTTGACGATTTGTGAGGTGAGCTTAATACAATCTTTGATCAAATACAGTAAACTAAGAGTCCCAGGTTTTTCATATTTTCCTTAGCAGTAATGCATTTCCAATATTTCCATATGCCTTGAGGTTTTACTTAGTCTTTAGTGTGCCACTGATGTTTGTATTAAACAAAAATAAATAAATGTCACCAACAGTCTTTTTAGACAGCACCGTCTCTGTACTGGGGTTTGTCCCCAATGTCTCTCCAGAGACACTCTCCTGTGCACTGAGGCAGCCTTCCCACACAGGCAACAGTCTGTATATGGGTGTGTCGCTTCAAAAGCACCTTTGCTTTCACAAAGCTAAATTTCAGCAGTCCTATGTAGACTGCAGCAGTCCTATTCAAACTGCATTTTTTTTCTGCACCACTTTATGTACAGTTAGTGCCAATCCTTGCCCATGGCATCCTCCACCATATGTAAGACTCCACTCACATTTTGGCCACCATCTTGGTTCAGCCTGGGGGTTTCTTCGCTCCGGGATCGCCGCTTTTGGTAAGCGGTCTGGCACACCAATATATGTCACACTGACACCAGGCTTCTCTTTCAGGCTTCAGGTCAGCTTTATTTCCTCTACAAGCGAGGTTTAGGTTACAGCTCAAAACACAAATAAACATCTAGGCCGTCTAGCCACTAACTGAACATAACATGTCCCTCTCTAACGCGTGGTCAAGGCCTATCGCCGAAGCACCACAAACACATACTCTTACCCAGCTTCCTACTGGGTTCTGGCTTCTCCTAAGCCTATGGGGGCAGAGCCTCTCTTCAGCTCCACTGCTGCTCCACACTGCCATGCAGCAACCACGCCCCCCCATCACCTGGCATGGGAGGTCTTTAATCGGTCTCTAGAGACATACACAAAACCTGTCCTGGAATGCGGGGACAGCCACCCACCCAACACTATGGCTGTCCCAAAAAAGCCACCCCATACATAGCCGCCTAGCAGCTATTCTAGTCACTACTGTAAGTGTCAGTACTATATCCTTACTAACACAATATAGGTGACTTTTCCCCACTGAGACCAGGTCCTCAGTGGCGCATCTGCAGTATGTCTCTAGCTGCACACCCTCTAGTGGCAGAAACCTGCGACTATCGGGGATCGCTCTGTCACTTATTATTATTATTATTATTATTATTATTATTATTATTATTATTAATAATAGTATTTATTTCTGAGCGCCATTAATTTCAGGGCACTGTACAAGCCAAGGGGTTCAGGTACATAATATAAGACAGATACAAAAACTAGAGATGGGCGAATTTCCCAAAATTCGGTTCGTTCACTTCGTCGAATTTCCCGACAAAAAATAACTTTGTTCCGAATTACTTCGGGACGAATCACGCTAAAAAACAGCTATTTCCAGGCTGCACAGAGCCTGCAGGGTGCTGTAGAACGTTGTGCCATGCTTAATATGCAGAGGGAGCTTGGTTTGGTCTTCATACAATGTTGTGTTTTAGTATGACACGCACATGACTGCCGCCGCTCTTGGAATCGCTTCACTCTAAAATTCCCTGGGCACTTAAGAGGGCAAAACTGACCAAAAAACTGAAGCAGGAATGTTGCCTGATAAAGTCATGCCAGCGACAGCTGGAGAAAAACAAGCTGAGGGCTCAGGTGACAACATTAGTGACAGAGTGTGGAGGTGACGGTGGCAGCCACAGCAGCATGAGGTCAGAGAGTGGCACAACAACATTCTGGAGGTGGCAAAAACAGGAGTAGGCCAGAGATTGGGACAATGACACAGTGTGTAGGTCACGGCAGCAGCCACAGCAGCAGCATGAGGTCAGACAGTGGCACAATGACACAGTGTGTAGGTCACGGCAGCAGCCACAGCAGCAGCATGAGGTCAGACAGTGGCACAATGACAGAGTGTGTAGGTCACGGCAGCAGCCACAGCAGCAGCATGAAGTCAGACAGTGGCACAATGACACAGTGTGTAGGTCATGGCAGCAGCCACAGCAGCAGCATGAGGTCAGACAGTGGCACAATCACATTCTGGAGGTGGCAAAAACAGGAGCAGGCCACAGAGTGGGACAATGACACAGTGTGTAGGTCACGGCAGCAACCACAGCAGCAGCATGAGGTCAGACAGTGGCACAATGACACAATGTGTAGGTCACAGCAGCAGCTACAGCAGCAGCATGAGGTCAGACAGTGGCACAATGGCATTCTGGAGGTGGCAAAACAGTAGTAGGCCAAAGAGTGGCACAATGACAGAGAGTGGAGGTGACGGCGGCAGCAGTATGAGGTCAGACGTGGCACAAATGACAGAGTGTGTAGGTAAAGGCAGCAGCCAAACAACAGCACATGAGGTCGGGACAGTGGCACAATGACATTCTGGAGGTGACAAAAACAGGAGTAGGCCACACAGTGGCACAATGACACAGTGTGTAGGTCACGGCAGCAGACACAGCAGCAGCATGAGGTCAGACAGTGGCACAATGACATTCTGGAGATGGCAAAAACAGGAATAGGCCACAGAGTGGCACAATGACACAGTGTCTAGGTCACGGCAGCAGCCACAGCAGCAGCATGAGGTCAGACAGTGGCACAATGACATTCTGGAGGTGGCAAAAACTGGAGTAGGCCACAGAATGGCACAATGATAGAGAGTGGAGGTGACGACGGCAGGAGCAACAGCATGAGGTCAGAGAGTGACACAATGACACAGTGTGGATGTCATGGCACCAGCAACAACAGCAGCATGAGGTCAAACAGTGGCACAATGACAGAGTGTGGAGGGGGGTGGCAATACCAGTCCCTGGTAAAGACGGTTGGTGGCAGATGGAGAAACTCTCAGCATATGTGTGGCTAGGCGGGGGGCCTCATCAGAAGTGGTTGGGGGCGGTATTTGAACCCAGGCTCATTTCTCAGATACATCCCTGACGCCTAAGGCATTGGTGTGTAGAAACCCTGGCCGCCACGCCTGATTCATCTTGAAAAAGGTCAGTCTTTCCCAAATTTTCCCTGGGGACAAGGGGTTCCCCTTGGGGTAATGAGGCCCCCCCGAAATGAACCCCCTGTCATGCCCCCACTACTGGGGGGCAGGAAAGCTTCTCCACTGCAAACTGGGCAAGTTGCGGCCACACACCCAGTTTGGCTGCCCAGTAGTCCACGGATTTTTAAAGGGTGGCAGAGTGCTGTAAGTGGGCACCAGCTGTTGGTTCGGGGGTTGCCCCCAGGTCCTGCTGCTGCTGCTGGGACTGCCCTCCTCACTAGGGGGGTGAAGGAAGCTGCCTCAGTGACTCCAGATTAGGTTGCTGTGTGGAGTGTACTGCTCCTAACCCCCAACTTCCCCCAGAGCCGCGGCAGTGTACTGAGCGCGGAAAAAACCCCCGTCAACCTGTAGAGGGGGGGACATGCCGTCATAGGCAGCGGCCAACTGACTCGGAGGTTTTCCATAAATTTTTTTTGATTTTGTCCCCCCTTTCCAATACGGGGAAAAAGGCTCCATTTTGGCGGTAGCGAGTGTCCAATAGGGGGAGAGCCAGAAGTCATCCCTCTGCCGGGGATGGTGCTATTCTTTGTCACACCAGGCAAATCGCATGCTGGGGGGCCATCTGAAAAATGACCCGAGGGGCCCCCTTTCCCTCCATCCCCCACTGTATACTGCCACGGTGTTTGGGGTCATCTGCCCGTCTTCCCATCTCCTCTCCTCCCCCAGCTGCTCCTGCCTCCCCTTTCCCTGGGTGAAAATCCATCATTTCACCGACAATGCTTCTGCTCCAATTCCTCCTCCTCTCCCCTCCATTTCAGTCCCCCCGGATCATTGGGGGCCGCAGTTTAGTGCCACGTCTCCAGTCCCCTGCCCAACAGATTTTTCAGCATCTGTTCCAGGACATGAAATAGTGGAATGACGTTATTCATCTGTAGTCCCGGGGATGACAAATAACGTGGGGCCCCCTCGAAGGCTCAAAAAACGGCGGTGTCACCCTGAGCTGCCACTGGTACACAAATTACACAGGGGTTACTCCTGTCCCCTGGGTCATCAAAAAATCGTTAAGGCCTTTTTCTGTTCATACAGTCGGTCCAAAAGTGCAGGCTGGAATTCCAACGGGGGGAACTCGCATTCAGGGTGTGTTGGGGAGCCGTTTGCTCGCAACTCGAGGAGGGTGTTCGTGGTTTGTAGGGAAAGGGTGAAGTGTGCACAGTTCCTGGCCCTTTTTAAAATTTGAAGATCGGTGGAAAACTTCAGGACCTTTTCACAACCCGATTGAAAAAAGTGCGCCATGCAGTGCACATGGACATTCCCTCATTCGGTGCAGGCAGGGGACACCATGTTTCTTCATTGTCCGTCACCAATGGTTACGATTTGCTGAGTGGGACGAGGAGGAGAAAGCACGCATCGATTTCTTGCTGCATTGACGCGGAGCCGTTCCTCCCCTGATGGTGACTTCGGTTCGCGAGGGCAAGCCAGGTGTAGAACAGTGTGAACACCGTCTGTGCCCTACACTGTGGTATGGATGGGAGCAGTACTTGGGGAGGCTGTGATGGTTGGAGAGGTGGTGGAGGTGGAGGCATAGACTTTGGCGCAGGTGCCGCAGTTTGAAAACGTGGAGGAGGTAATGCGGGTTCTCTTGTCCAAGTTGTTGGTGTGCCTGGGCTGAAGCACCATTCACCGAGTGGGCGTATTTAATTTAAAGGACATGTACTGGCCCTGAGTGTAGTTCAAGATCCCAGAAGTCGCGCTGCATGCACCTTGAAAACAAACCGATAAGCTCAAGGACTGGCACCACCATCTGTTCTACATCAATTTATGAAATGATGGTACTGCCTTTTTGGAAAAGATATTACTGGCTTGGAACTCTCCATCTCGGACTCGGCAAATGCCATGAGTTCTCTGAACGGTGCAGAGTCCTACCATTTGGAAAGGGTGGGACTGCAAGTATCAACACAACTTGGACAGGTGCACGGTCAGCTGCTGCACATTAGGTGGTTGGACGCATTACTGTTGTTCTTTGCAATCGCCTCGCTCGAAACGACTGCTGGCGGAATGGAGTAGCGAGGTGCAGGAGCATCAGGACCGGGAGATGTTGTCAAAGGACAACAGCTCCTTATGCAGAGGTGATGGTAGCCCCTTGACTGGCTGCAATGGCATGCGTTTTTGCCACTGGGCGGCTGCTGCTGCTGCTGGCGTGTGCATGCGCGGCGGAGGGACCACCCAACAATCGGAGCCACGTTTCTCCAGGCCACCGGGATGGTGTACACTGCATGTGTTGGAAGAGCCAGGGCGTGGTTGGTGCCATCGTTTAGCTCCATGGACAACAAACTTAACTTTCTGCCACAGATGTCTACATATCTACCATATTACGCTCACTCCTGGTGTTTTGGCAAAGGATCTGCCACACTGGCCGAGTATGGGATTTTACCGCCACGCTCGCACTGGAGTGACTACTGCCGCCGATGCCTCGCTGAGGTCCTGGCGCTTACTTTCTTGGACTGCGAAGCGGTTTTTTACACGTAGCCGTCTTGGCTCCCGACCTCACATGCTTTGATCCTGCTGAAGCACGGCACACACAAACCCATTGCTGGTTGCGACCGCTCATGACGCGGCGAAGAGACGCCTTTTTCCTGAAGATGTTGAAGCACTTGCCTCAAACCCACCCGGCTCCAAAGTTGCGGTCGGATACATCCATCATCTATTGGTTGTTTCATCGTCACTGCTAGTCCTCATCACCGGAATGGTATGCAGAGGCTGACCCACACAAACATGACCCACCTTTTTCTTCGCTGCAAGTTGCTGCTGACTGCCTCCTAAATAGTTCATCCTCGCTATATAGTGGCGCTGAAGCACAGACCCACATAGTACATCTCTGGCTGAGGGAACCGGATGGAAGAGGTGGGTTGGAGGGACAGGTGAGGGCCGCTGACCCGCTCCGGGCCCATGCCAACTAAGGGTTGTGTCTGGGTTCCCCCGACTCTTGGCGGGGTTGTCGATGTTTGGAAGGAAGTGGATATCTAGACAACAATCAGACCTTGGGTTGCTAGTCAGTTACGGCCGCTAGATGACAGCGGCGTTGTGGCTTTACCAAGGACCCCTTCGCGAGTCCCCCTTTCTGGCGCGACCTGGGGGTGGAAAGTTTGTGCTTCCACTCGCAGGTGAAAAGCCTGCCCCCTCTCTGTCTAACTTACTTTTTTTCTAAAAGTACAGACCTGTTTTTGAGATTCGTTATGATAAATAAAAACCCTGTTTTGACTCCCAAAAGAACCCCGTAACAAGTTGGTAACCTTGGAAAAAATTCGCTCCACAAATGGGCAGGAAAAATTGACTTGTATATGCCTTTTTTAAAATTTGTGTATTTTAGATATAAAAGCAAAACAGGTTAAAAAACCTTGGTTAAAGAATTTGCTACTGAATTTTTCTGTGGCGGGGGAAAAAAAGTTTCTTTTCTGAGTACAACTGCGAACAACGCTTAATTAAAAACCCCCGGTGTAAATTGCGCAAAAAAATTGAGCAACCCCAAAAACGAGCTTTTTAGGTGTTTCAATGGGTGTTTTCTAGTACACAACAAAAGAAAAAAAATTTTTTTTAAATTTAAACCCTTTGCTTGTGAATTATGCTACAGGAAAAATTTTAATTTTTGGGGGGGTGAAAAAACGGTTTTATTTTTTTCCCACAGCAGAAAAAAAACGCTTAACCCCCGGGGTTAAATTGCGCCCCAAAAAATTGAACAACCAAAAAAAAATGGTTTATAGTGTGTTACAAAGGCGTGTTTTTGTCCAAAAAGAGAAAAAAAATTGTAATTACCTTCGTTGGAATTTTGGTACAGGGAAATTGTATTTTTTTGGGGGTAAAAAGACGGTTTTTGGAGTACCCGCAGAAAAACAAGGTTAATTAACCCCCGGTGTAAAATTTCGGAAAAAATTGGCAAACCAAAAACTACGAGCTTTTAAAGGGGTTACAATGGGTGTTTTCTACCTACACAACAAGAGAAAAAAATTTAATTAAAAACCTTTTTTGGGAATTAGGTACAGGAAAATTTTTTTTTTTGGGATGGAAAAGAGGTTTTTTTGGAGTACCCCCGCAGAAAAACAACGTTTAAATTAACACCTGGATGTAAATTGCGCCAAACTATGAAGCAACCAATTTCTTTGAGGCTTTGTAGAGTGTTACAATGGCGTGTTTCTATGATACACTACAATCGAGAAAATATTGTAATTAACCTTCGCTTGTGAATTAGGCTACAGGAAAAATTTTATTTTTTGGCGGTGAAAAAAAAGACGTTTATTGGAGTCACACCGCAGGAAAAACAACGCTTAATTAACCCTGGATGTAAATTGCTCAAAGTGATTGAGTGGCAAAAATTGAAGGGGTTTTTGTATTGTTAAAATCGCTGATTCTATAAATGAATACAACAGAACTGGCTTAGATCCCCTTGGATTTTCAATGTGCTGTGAGCCTGACAGCATTAAATTGGTATATGCAGCTGCAGTGGTCGCCACCACTGGGACTTCTGATCCAATAATCCAAAAAATCAGAAATAGAAATCATTATAGAGAAGCAGTCTCTGAGACAAGCTGAGACACCCCACAAAAATCGTGTCAAAAAATCAGTTCTTCAGTAGAGCTACGCTATCTCTATCAGATGCTGCAGCACCTTCCCTGATCAGTACAGTGAGAGGAGTGTGAGCTCCCAGCGATCGCAGCCCCGGACTTATATAGTGCGGTGACGTCACAGAATTCCCACCGGTCTCTGATTTGGCTTCTTCTCTGCTCATGTAATGCGGTATGCCCTTCCTTCCTCCCAGTGTGCTTTGCCCCAGTTAAAGCCATGGAGCTCGCAGCCATTTTATCAATCAAAAGCACCATTCGTTATCCGATGTACCCCAATAACTTCACTTCATTCAGAACCGATGTTTTCATGAAATTCTAAGACGAATTCCACTTCGTTAGAATCAATTCACCCATCTCTAACAATAACATTAAGTAACACACTGATACTAATGGAGAGAGGACCTTGTCTTCGAGATCTTACAATCTACAATGGAGAAAGGGGAGACAGAAGGATAATATTTAAAATGAGACATGAGACATCAGACATGAGACTGTTATTAATAACTTATTGATTCAATTACTGTTAAAGTGGTTATCCCTGAAATTCAAACCACTGACAGTGAGCGGGTGGTTTTTTCACATTGCTGAGTCAAATTTTTTAAGGCATTTTTTATTTACTTTCTGCAAAGTCATAAGTTTTACATACTTTTCTTTGGTATTTGGTTGCTTGCCCTTAACTGTAGACTGGGCCCAAACGCTTGGACATTCTACCCAAGCTTCACAATGTTGGTGGGAATTTTTGGGCCCCTTCCTCCAACGAACAGGTGAAATGAGCCGTTTGTGGTACCGCTCCCACCTGCCTTTTCATTTTGCCTTTTAAAAACGGTCGTGGAGTGGATTTTGGACCAACCAGATGTAAAAAACCCCAAGGGGCGGGTCTAAGTACCCCCGGATTTCCCAACCCGTCGCAAAGGGGGGAGGCTGCTGCGGCGATTGCCCCAGGTTGCTCCCGTGATGTGCTTGTTGCGGTGGCAGCCGAGGGTTGGTGGTACAAAAATCGAAAGCGGGCTCTTAGTGGGGGACGGCAGAAGGTCAGGACAGGGGAATTTTCGTGCGAGGAAGGCAGAAGGTCGAACGGGCGGCAATGGTTTTTGGTCAGGACGGATCCCGCCGTTCCCCTGGGAGGGGGAGTGCCCCCGGGCCCAACAGCAAAAGGGCTGGGAGAAACAAGCGGGTGGGTAAGTGGTGTAAGAGGTGGGGACGAGTACCGGCTCGGCCCTTCCCACAGGGGGGAGTGCGGGGGGTTGGGGGTGCCTGCGAAGACAAGGGAGTAGCGGGCAGTGAAACAGTTCCCCTCCTTTGGCCTCCCCCTTGTTCTTGCCTGCATATATTTAGACAATAGACCCCCCCGGGGTTGTTCTCCTCTGGCCCCCAAGACCTTTCCCCCTTCCCAAACCCCTTCCCAGTGCCCAAAAAAAAAACGTCCCCCCCAAAACCACTTTATGACCAAAATTTCTTTGAGGTAAAAACATTGAGGGAGTCAGCCACAGGACGGGGAAGCAAAGCCCAAAAAGAACCAGTCGGGAGCATTTCAGCAGGGATACGGGGAAGGATTTGGGAGGGGCTAGTTGGGGGGACGGGAGCTTGAAGGCCTCCTTGATGCGCTTAGGGGTTCAAAGGGACCTAAAAAAAGGGGGGCCCTTTTAGCTGGGGTTTTTTAAAAGGGACATACCTGGAGACAGCCCCAACCTTTTCCCCCCGAACAAAGGGAAAAAAGGGGTTTTCTTTTTTGTCCCCTTGGGGCCCTTTATAGGCCTGGGCAGAGATTGGGCATCTCCTTCCAAGGAGTAGGTCCGGACCCGATTACCACCCAGGGAATCGGAGGGGCAGAGGGGAACGGGAAAGGGGGGGGAGGGGTGCCGACCCAAGACGATGAAGAAGGGGGTGCCCAGTGGAATCAGAGTCCCAAAAATTTATGAAAACTCCGCCCCGGGAAAGACTGGGGCCCTCTCTTTTCTTTAAAAACAAGTGACGGAGATAGGGACCCAAAAATTCGTTCACTCCTTCTTGCCCCTTTATTGGGGGGGTACGCAAAAAGAAATCCAGTTCCACTTATAAGAAACGAGCCTCGCAAAATCCGAGACGAAATTTAACTCCCTATCTGAGACAATATTGAGGAAGTCCATGCAGGGCGAAGATATGCTTTAAAAAAGTTTTGGGGGTTTGAGTCAGAGGGAGGAAAGGGCAAAGGGAAAGAAGTGTGCCTTTTTCGAAAAAAAAGGGGCAGTGACCACCCCGATAACCGTATTTAAATCGAGGGCGGTAGGTTGTGATGAAATCCATAGCAATATGCCCAAGACTGCAGGGACAGCAAGGGGTTGGGGTAACCCCGCGGGTTGAATGGGGGACTTTTTGCGGGACAGGGGGACAGGCGGGTTTCAGGCCCCCACAAATCCTTCCATCTTTAGCGAGGGCGGGCCCCCGAAAATTGGGAAATCAGGGAACAGCCCGACCCCCGGGGCCAGCGTGCGAGGCATACCCCATTTCAGAAACCCCCAAGAAGAAGGGGGTACAAAAATCTTTCCCGGGGGTCCGTTTGGGGTTTTACAGACCCGGGGTCAAGTTCTGGGGGGAATGTGTGGGGAGGGGCCCCCTTTCCCCCCGACGTCTGAGGGAAGGGAAAAAGCATCGACCTTTTGGGTTTTTCTCCCGGCGGGAAAAAGGGTCACGTAATTGAACCGGGGGAAGAACAAAGACCCCTTTTCGTGGGTTTGACGTTGCGCTGTCTGGGGGTGAAAGGTTTTTTGGCAGGAAGATATTCACAGGAACCCAACTCCTCCGGGGGGGGGCCATTCTTAGAGCGAGCTTAATGGCCAGAAGCTCCCGATCCCCAATGGTATAGTTCCTTTCCACAGGTGAAAAGGTTCTGGAAAAGAATCCACAGGTCTGAGTCTTGCCTTTGGGCCCCTTTTAGGTGAGAACCGCCCCGGCCCCCACGGAGGAGACATCTACTTCTAAGAAGAAGGGTTTCTCTGTATCAGGCCGAGACAACACAGGTACAGAGGCAAATGCTGCTTTCAGCTTGGAAAAGGCTTCTTCGGCGGCTGGTGGCCACAGTTTCGGATTGGCATGCTTTTTGGTGAGAGCCATAATCGGTGCCACCAAAGTCGAAAAATGCGGGATAAACTGCCTGTAGTAATTTGCAAAGCCCAGGAAGCATTTTATGGCCCGGAGGCCGACGGGTCGAGGCCACTGTAGAACGGCGGAGAGTTTAGCGGGGTCCATCTGCAGGCCATTGTTCGAGATTATATGGTGGAACAGGCACTTTTATAGCTTGGCACAGAGATGGTTCCCACGCAGGCATTTGGAAAAGACTTTAGCTCCGCGGAGACGCTCGAAGAGTTCGGTAATTAATGGTAAAGGAAACCGGTTTTTGATAGTGATTTTGTTGAGACAGCGGTAGTCGATGCAGGGTCGTAAGGAACCATACTTCTTCTCCACAAAGAAGAATCCAGCGCCCGCCGGAGAAGTAGATTTGCAGATGAAGCCCCTTTTGTAAGTTTTCTTTAATGTAGGCCGACATAGCCTGAGTCTTGGGTACCGAGAGCAGGCAGACCCTACCCCAAGGTGGAGAAGACCCGGAAGCAGGTCTATAGCGTAATCGTAAGGACGATGGGGAGGTAGAGTCTCCGCCTGCTTCTCAGATAAGACATCCTGAAAGTCTTGTTACGGTGGTGACAAGCCGGGTATGGTCTTAATAGGAGTCTGCGGAGGAATGGGGCGCACCCGACGAGGTGTCGATAGGCAGCGAGACTGGCAATCTCGACCCCCAACGCAAAACTTCACCCGTCTTCCAGTCGAGCATGGGACGCTGCAGCCACGGAAGCCCCAGGAGGACAGCCGAGGAAGAGTAGGGTAGCATGAAGAATGCGATCTTCTCATTGTGTAAAGTTCCGACTTTTAGGACTACCGGTTCAGTCTGGAAGAGGATGGAGTCACTCAAGACTTCACCACTAACAGACGAGATGACCAAGGGTTGGTCTAAGCGGACCACCAAGAGACGATACTTGGCCACCAAAGCAGCATCCATAAAATTCCCGGCAGACCAAAAATCCAGGAAGGCAGCCACTTGAAACGAGATCCCAGAACTGGTTGTGACCAGAACTGGCAGAAAGAGACGTGGAGAGGGATTGTTCACACCTAGGGATGCCTCTTCCACGAAGCCTAGGTGCGGGCATTTCCTGGATGTTGTGGACGGAGCGGACAACCCCTTAGGAGATGTTCGGGAATGCCACAGTAGAGGCATAGGTTATCCTCACGTCGTCGGTTAAGTTCTTGCAGATGGGCTCTGTCCACTTGCATGGCCTCTTCCACAGCTGGCTGGGAAGAAGGCAGTGGATGCTGAAAAAACACCGGAGAAAGACGGGGTAGACGATGTGTTTGCACTGGTACACGCTCATGGTGGAGCTCCTCCCGCCTCTCTGAGAGACGGATGTCAACCCGGGTCGCCAGATGGATGAGCTCGCTTAATGAAGACGGAGGGTCCCGGGTGGAGAGGGCATCCTTAATGTGGCTGGAGAGGCCCTTCTTGAACGTGGCGCACAATGCTGCATCGTTCCAAGCCAACTCCTATGCTAGTGTACGGAATTGCATGGAGTAGTCACCTATGGAGGAGTTCCCTTGCTGCCGATTTAACAAGGCGGTTTCAGCAGACGAGGCGCGGGCAGCCTCCTTGAATACACTGCGGGACTCCAGCGGGGAATTCGTCAGAAAAGCTGTGACCGGATCGCCTCGATCCCAGAGGGGGGTCGCCCAGGCCAGGGCTTTCCCGGAGAGGAGACTGACCACGAAGGCCATCTTGGACCTTTTCATTGGAACTGCCCAACCATAAGTTCCATGTGGAGGGAGCACTGGGTGATGAAGCCCCTGCAGACCTTTGGGTCCCCATCAAACTTCGACGGCATGAACAACCGGAGTTTAGAGCCGGCGGACACCCCCGGAATGGTTGCCACGGGAGGAGCCACCGCAGCCGACTGCTGCTGCTGAGTGGCGAGGAACTGCTGCATCATAGTAGACAGCTGGTTAAGTTGCTGCGCTTGCTGCGCGATCTGCTTCGATTGCTGAGCCACGATGGTGGTGATGTCCGAGAAGCTTGGTAGAGGCACCTTGGCGGGATCCATGGCCGAATCGAACTGTAACGGTCAGTGGAAGGGGATCCTCTGGACCACCACAAGCGATGGCATAAGCCACGCCAGGGAGCGGAGTCTAAGTAGGTCCGGTTTTCACCAGAGCCAGCCGCAAAGCGGGATGGACTTGCTGCGGCGGATTGCTACCAGGTCGCTACCCCTGACGTAACTTGCTTGCAGTGGCAGCCAAGGTGTTGCGTGGTACAGAATCGTGAAGCAGGCTCGTAGTCGGGGACAGGCAGAAAGTCAGGACAGGCGGCAATGTTTCGTGATCAGAGACGGAGGCAGAAGGTATGGTACACAGTAGACAAAGAAGATACTCAGGAACGCTTCCTCTCTAGGCACAGGGAACTATCGATTCGGCAAGGTGCTAAGGAAAAGGCAGGGCTTAAATAGGGTCAGCGCCCGGTGAGACCAATCACTGGCGTGCTGTCCCTTTAAATTTGCCTGGAGTACAAAGCGCGCGCCCTAGGGGGCAGACGTGCATCCGGCAGGCAGCAGGAGCGCACGCTGGTATGAGAACAGGAGCGTGGTGAGATAAGTGGCTGTCAGGGCTGCGGGGCCGTCCGCAGCTGGAGACGCTGCGGAGGTGCAGTTGTGCCTGCGACCCGACACAGGGGTCGCAGGGACACCCGTAACACCTATACATTTTCAAAAGGATTGAGATCAGGGCTTTGTGATGGCCACTCCAAAACATTGACTTGGTTATTCTTAAGCCACTTTGTAACCAGTTTGGCACTATGCTTAAGGTCATTGTCCATTTGGAAGACCCATTTCCACCCAAGCTTTAACTTCCTGGCTGATGTGTTAAGATATTGCTTCAGTATTGCCACATAATCTTCTTTCCTTATGATGCTATCTATTTTGGGAAGTGCTCCAGTCCCTCCTGCAGCAAAAAAAACAACCACAACATGATGCAGCCAGCCCCTGTGTTTCACAGTTGGGATGGTGTTTTTAGGCATCCAAGTTTCCCCCTTTTTCTTCCAAACATAACGATGGTCATTATGGCCAAACAGTTCAATTCAATTTTAGTTTAGTCAGACCACAGGACATGTCTCCAAAAATGTAGGTCTTTGTTCCTGTGTGCATTTGCAAACATTAATCTAGCTCTTATACGTTTCTTTTGGAGTAATGGCTTCTTCCTGGCAGAGTGGCCTTTCAGCTCATGATGATACAGTATTCGTTTGACTGTAGATAATGACACATCTTCACAAGGTCTTTTGCTTTTGTTCTTGAGTTGATATGCACATGTTGAACCAAAGCATGTTTATCTCTGAGACACAGAACCCGTCTCCTTCCTGAACTGTATGATAGCTGGACATTCCCATCTTGTTTGTACTTGCATATAATTGTTTTTACAGATAAACAAGGCACCTTTAGGTATCTGGAAATTGCACCCAGGGATGAACCAGACTTGTACAAGTCCACAATTCTCTTCCTGATATATTGACTGATTTCTTTAGACTTTCCCATGATGTTACACAAAGAAGCAGTGTGCTTTAAAATACATCCACAAGTGTGTCTTTCTTTACTCAGACATTGCCAATAATCCTATCAAAAGCTTCCAAAGACATGACATAATCATATGAGCTGTCACAAATTGTTTAAAGGCATAGTAAGTGTATGTAAACTTTTGACTTTGCAGAAGGCAATAAAAATGCCTTAAAAATTCTCTCTCTCATTATTCTGGCATTTGGAAAATATAACTAATTTTGGTAATCTTAATTGACCTAAAACGGGTAAGGTTTATTCTGATTTTGTTTGAGATAGTGAGAAAAACATGCATATGTGTCTTTTCATAAAGTGTATGTAAACTTCTGCTATCAACTGTACCTACTTATTATTGATATGCAAACGATTAAACTACAAAAGCTTACATTACAATATAAAATTCTGTCTTTTTTAGTGAAGGTCCTATGATTAGTTGAAATAGATCCTGTCTTGGATTGACAGCGTAATCTGAACTATTCCTCAGCAGGTATAAATCAATCATTTTCTAAATCATCAGAATGATTGAATTTTATATAGTAAGGCAGATCTGTTTATTAATATGTACTGATGAGCTTACCTCTCCTTCAGCAGGGCAGAAAATGTAAATTGTTCTCTATTAGCTATATCTTCTGAAACTCTGTGAACCAGAAGAAAGGCTCCGTGCACAGCACATTTATCAGCTATGTCTGGAGGACATATTTGTTTAGCGAAATAAAGTATTTAAAGGAAATGTGTCATCAAAAAATGAGTCATTGTTTAAGTCCCATTTTTATGTTAAACACATTTTTTACGAATTTTTGATTGTTTTTTTTTATTTTTCATATCACTTTCAATGTTTTTTTTTATAATTCTTAAGTTTTGCAGTTTTCATTTTGGCCACTAGACCTTGTTTGCACTGCTTTAACAGCAGTCAGAGAGATGCTTTACAGTAGCTTCATGCACATAGGAGACTTAAGACTGACTCGGTCCCATTCACTTCTATAGGAAAGCTTTCTAGTCATGCTCTGTGACCAGGGAAGAAATCAGTGTGCAGGGAGGTGAAAAGGTGAACTGTGACTCTCTCCTCTTGTGACTGGTGGATTCTGTGTTATCTATTCACACTGGTGTCTCCTTTCAGTTTGACCCTCTTTGTGCTGATAATGAGTAGACAACTGAGAATCTTTCTGTACAGAACAGGAAGTGTAAGACTATGATTAGGCTTAGTGGCCAAAGTGAAAACTGCAGGACTTAAGAATTATTAAAAAATATTGAAAGTGATATGGAAAATTAAAAAAAAAATAACCAAAAATTCTTAAAAAATGTGTTGAACATAAAAAATGTGTGTTTCACAATAATTCATTTTTGATGACACATTCCCTTTAAATGTACCTTGTTGCCAGGTGAGTGTAATTAGAGAAGCCTGGGTCCCATAGCAAACCTTTGGATGCCCCCCTCACGCCCCGACCTCGAACATTTACAGATGCCTGTTAATAATAGTCATGCTGTTACTAGTACAAGAAGCAAATACCTCACTATACATATCGCCATCATACTGCTACCAAACAAACCCACTATACCAAGATGAACATTACCAATAATTATGCTAAATAGCGACCTGAATATACTGCCAAAACACGGCCCCAAATTACCACTGCATAGTGACTGAATAATACAACTATACTATTACTAAATAAAGATCAGTATACAAGGACCAATATTATCACCATACAGTGACCATATAGTGGTATTTACCAGTGTACACAGATTCTGCAAACTGTATATTACCTCCATAAAATGATCATATAGTGGTAGCCCAATAGCGAAACATGAGGGCAGAATATACGCATTCTATTTTTTACTCATGTCGACCAACCTATCCATATATTTGATGCATTCAAATGTAGCTATGAAGCAATATCATGAACAGATTTTTTCATAAAAACCTGGTGGTGTGTTGTCTTCAATTGAAATACATATACTGATAGTCCACATAGTTGAAGTAACAGAGCTGACAATCACATCACACTAAGCGACATTTCAGAAGATTAACTTTCTTTCTCAAGCATGTGCAGGTTAGGTTAAGCCCTTCTTTATATATCTGTATTCACATGTCACGAGATGAAACCATACCTCTAATAATACTACTATACCTTATTCATAAATAACATCTAGGATTAAAATTTTCATTGAAGCCCATTTGTACAAGTAACTCCAACCTGGGGATCTAAAAAGATTCCATCAGTAGCAGTCTGGATCACCGTTCATTTTCATTCACTACTAGGACTTTCAAGATGCACCATCTTAGCTTTGCTAAAGTGGTCTCTCCATATTGGTGAGTATTCACATTAGCGATATCCTCATATGCCTTCTTTTTATATATATGGATTGATGATTTGTGCTCATTTATGTGCTGTTTTATTGCAAGACTAATCTGGCCCTCATACATTTTCCTGCACGGACATTTAAGTCCGTATATAATGTTCTTGATATTACAGCTATGGAATCCTTAGATCTTAATCTAAGTGCCCTTAGTTGGATGTCGGATAGTCTGATCCTTTATTATGGCATTACAATTAGTACATGACAAACAGGGAAATGTGCCACTTCGCTGTGTGACCAATCTTTGCTGTCTAGTGGTAGTTTTAGCCTTTATATCTGATATATCATTACTAGAGATGGGCGAATCGATTCTAACGAAGTGGAATTCGTTTAGAATTTCAGGAAAACTTCGGTTCGGAACGAAGTCGAACTTTGGGGTACATCGGGTGAACGAAGTGTGCTTTTGATTGATAAAATGGCTGCGAGCACATGGCGCTACATGGGGGCAATGCACTTGGGAGGAAGAAGGGCAAAGCCTGCAGACATGTGCAGAGGTGAAGGCAATCAGGGGACCGGCGGATTCTGTGACGTCACCGCACTATATAAGTCCGGGCGCGACGCGGGAGCTCACACTCCTCCACTGTGCTCATCAGGGAAGGTGCTGCCCCGGCTGATAGCTCTTAAATGAAGAATTGATTTTTATATAGGAATTTCTGTGGGGTGTCTCAGCTTGTTCAGAGATTGTCTCTTAATGTTCTATTTCTAATTTTTTGGGGTATTGGATCTGAAATCCAGTGTGCGTCCACTGCAGCTGCTATACATTCAATATCCAAGTGGGATCTAAGCCAGTTCCTATTGTATTCATTTAAAGAAACAGCGTTTTACAATACAAAGACCACTTCATTATTGGCTGCTCAATTCTATTGTGCAATTTACATCCAGGGGTTAATTAAGCGTTGTTTTGCTGGTGTGCTGACCCCAAGAAACCGTCTTTTTCAACGGCAAAATATATAAATTTTTCCTGTAGCCTAATTCACAAGCAAAGGTTTAAATTTAAAATTATCTCTTGTTGTGTGGCGTAGAAAAACCCGAGATGAAGCGCGGGTGAAGCGCGAAACAGCTGTCGCTACTACTGATGCATTCATTTGAAGCCCTCCACGGGAATAGTGCTGAATAAAGAAGATAAAAGCCAAATGGTGAGTGCCGTGGGATTTTTTCTACTTGCCTATATTGTTGAGGACTGTATTGTCTTGCACACAGAGCACCACGAGTAAACGGCACATTGAGTGTTCAAGGAGTTAGCTGATCCGCGTATTGGGTGGTGAGCAGTGCCGAGACCTTAACCCTTTGAGTACCTTGTTTAATTACAACTGTATCTCTTGTTGTGTGGCGTAGAAAACACGCAATTGTAACACGCTACAAAGCTACTAGTTTGTGATGCTCAATTTTTGACTTTTAAATCAGGGGGTTTAAATTTAAAGGTTGTTTTGGGGGTGTGTGACCCCAAGAAACCGCTTTTTCAACGCCAAAATATATAAATTTTCCTTTTCCCAATTCAAAAGAAAAGGGTTAATTACAATGTATCCTTTTGTGTGGCCGTAGAAACACGCAATTGTAACACGCAAAAAGCTAATTTTGGGGGCCAAATTTTCTTTGGCGCAAATTACATCCGGGGGGTTAATTAATTTTTGTTTTTCTGGTGTCTGACAAAAAAAAACCGTCTTTTTTCAACCCCAAATATATAAATTTTTCCTGTGCCTAATTAAAGCAAAGGTTAATTAAAACTGTATCTCTTTTTTTGGGGGGTAAAAAAACACGAAATTGTAACACGCACAAAGTATTTGTTGTGTGGCCAATTCTTTGGCGCAATTTAATCCAGGGATTAAAAAAAGCGTTTTTTTTTGTGGTGTGTGAAAAAAATAAACGCCCTTTTCAACGAAAAATTAATTTACATTTCCCTGTGCCTAATTCATGTCCGAAGTTTAATTAACCCTGTTTGTGTTTTTTTCATTTAGTAAAATTTAACAAGTTTTTTAAACGCCCAATACAAGAAAATTTTTTCCTGGCCATTGGGAGCCAATTATATCCAAGGGTTCCCCAAAGTTGTTTTGGGTTTTTTGGGAGTCAAAAAGGGTGTATATTTATTATACAGAATATACAAACAGTGTTGACTTTTTAGAACAAACATATGTCAGACAGAGAGGTGGTAGTCTGCCCCTGCAGTGGCATGGCCAAAATTCCTGGAACGGAAGGTCGCAGCAAGCAAGGGGATTCGCGAGGGCACTGGGTGGGGCCACAATCCCGCTGTCATCTAGCGGCCGTGTGTTTTAAAACCCCAAGGGTTCTTGATTGGTTGACTAGCACCTTTTTTCCCCCCAGATGACATTACAACCCCACCAAAGAGTCGGGGGGAAACCCTCAGACAAAAACCATTATTGGCATGCCCGGAGGGGGTAAGCGCCCTCCCCTGTCCCTCACCCCGCCTCTGCCCCCATGGGGTTCCCTCAGCCAGAGATCTACTATGGGGTTTTGGCTCAGGCCATTATAGCGAGGAGAAAATTTGGGGAGGGCAGTCAGCATATTGGCACGAAGAAATGGGGACAATTCGTGTTTCTTGCAGTAGGGGAAAAGTATGTGGGGAGAGTGGCGGGGTCTTTCTTGTAGGGGTCAGCCCGGATCCCAAGACCGTGATGAGGGACACAGTGACGTGAAAACAAATAGGAGTGGGCCGACCACACTTGGGAGGGGTGAGGAAAGGGCTTCATCATCGTCGGGGAGAAGGGGGCGCACTTGGCCACAAGGCACCCCACAAGGGGGTCTGGGGCCGGGTTAGTCACAGGATAGCAGCAGGTGAGGTGGGGACCCAAGGGGGGCCATGGGGAAAAAAACCCGCTTCGCAGGTCCCAAGAAAGTAGCGCACAGGGGCTCAGCGGGGCAGGGGCGGCATTTGTCACTCAGTGGGACTTTGGCAAAAAAACCCAAAAAGGGCGGTGTGACAGTTCTTTGCAAACATGGGAGGAGCCGAATATGGGTATTGAGAATCTGGGGGCAAAAAAGTGAAGCGGGGCCCGGGACTAACTTGGCACACGGGCCCTGCGTCAACCATGCAGCATACCATCCGGTGGCCTGGAAAACTGGCTCTTTGGGGGGCCACCTGCCGCCGCGCAACAGCAGCAGCAGCGCCCGTTGGGAACGCATGCCTTTGCAGCATCAAGGCTCCACCACCTCTCAAAAGGGACGTTTCTCTTTGACATAAACCCCCGTCCAGATGCTCCTCCCTCGCTCTCATGGGCCAGCATCGTTCGCCGGGGATTCAAAGAGAAAACAGTATCGTCCAACCATCCTGGGGTGCAGCAGTCCGTGCCCTGCCAATTTTGTTGGTATGCTCCCCCCCTTTTCCCAAAGGGGATTCTACACCGTTCAGAGAATAATGGTTTGTGCCGACCCAGTGGGAGTTCCAAGCCGAATTTTTTTTCCAAAAAGGCATACCGCACTTCATAAATTGTAGAACGAAGGTGGGTCAGTCCTTGAGTTATTGGTTTGTTCCCAATGACGGCACGCGGACGTTGGACTGTAACTCGGTCAGGGCCTAAGTCCTTTTCGGCCCCCTGGGTGAATGTGCATCCAGCCCCGGCCACCAACAACTTTGGACGGAACGCCGTTTCCCCCCACTTTTCAAAGCCACCTGCGCCAAATTGTCCCCTTTCCCCCTTCCACCACCACCCCACCAGCCTCCCCAAGTATGCCCAAACCACTGTGTGGGCACAGCGGGTCACACAGTTTAAAATCTTGCCCGACGAACAAAATCCACACAGGGGGGGAACGCTCCCCCGCATGCAGCAAAAAAAATCGATGTGTGGTTTTCCCGCCCAACTGCAATCGGAACCCTGGGGGACAATGGGAGGAACATGGTGTCCCCGCTGCCCGAGGAGGAGGTCCATCGCCCTGATGGCGCACGGGTTCAATTGGGTTTTGAAAAGGTTCCTGAAGTCTTCCCCCGATCTTCGAACATTTTGAAAATGGCCAGGGAAAGGGATGCACTTTACCATTCGTACAAAGCCACGAACACCCTCCCCGAGTTACAAAGGCAGAACGGCCCCCCCCAAACAACCTGATAGCGATTTTCCACCCCCTGGAATTCCAGCCTGACAGTTGGGCGCGTATGAACGAGAAAGGCCATTAACATTTTTTTTTTATGATCCAGGGAGACAGAAATTCCCCCGTGTAACTTTGATGCACCATGGCAGTCTGCTGACAAAATGGTTTGTTGAGGGCCAAATCGAGGAGGCGAGTTATTTGTCGTCGAGGACTACGGGGTGAATAAAAGTATTCCCCTGCTTCATGTCCCCGGAACAGATCTGAAAAAAACTGTCTGGGAGGGGACGGAGCGGGGGCACTAATCTCTGGCACATGAGTCGGGGGGGGATGAAATGGAGGAAGGAAATTGGAGCAAAAGCATTGCTGGGGAAAGAGTGGTTTTCTTCCTAGGGGACAAAAGAGGAGGAGCAGGAGCAGCTGGGGGGGTGGTGGGAGAGGAAGATGAGGAATGACCCCCCAAAACCGTGGCAGAACAGTGGGAAAAAGGGTAGGGACCCCTCGGAGCATTTGCAATGGGGCCGGGGGCCCTGCTTTTTTCCCGGGTAGGGCAGCCCAATATCACTCCGCAGGGATGAAATTTTTTGGCTCTCCCCCCTATTGGACCCCCTACCGGGCCCAAAAGGGGGGCCTTTTTTCCCCCTTTGAGAGGGAAACAAACTCAAATACATAGGGAAACCTCTGTAACTTGGCCGGCTATGTGCGGCATCGCCCTCCCCGCAGGGTTTACCGAAGGGGCCTCAGCGCTCCCCCGTACTACTGCCGGGCGCTGGAAAGGTGGGGGGTAGGAGCATCCACTCCCTCAGTAAACCCAAGTTGGAGTCAGATGAAGCTTCCTTCCCCCGAGGGGAGGGGAGTCGCCAGCCAGCGCAGACAGGACCGGAGCAGTCCCGGACCAAAAGGTTTTTGGCCTACTTGGACAGCATCGGGACCCCTTTAGAAGACCCTTGGATACTGGCACCAACTGGATGTGGGCCGAACATGCCCCGGGTTTTCGTGGAAAGCTGTCCTGCCCGGGGCCCTAGTGTGGGATCCCAAATGGGTTTCAGTGTGGGGGGCCATGTTACCCCAAGGGGGAACCCCCTTTTCCCCGGGGAAAGGGAAGATGACCTTTGCAAAATAATGGCGTGGATCGGCCAGGATTTCACAAACCAATGCCCTTTGGGTCAGTCGGGGTTTTTAAATACCTGCCCCAACCCCTATTTGATGCGCCACCCCCCTATGCCACAATCTGCTGCCCTTTCCATCTGCCACCACCAACTTACCCGGGACTGGTATTTCCACCCCCCCTCAAAAACCGTCATTGGCCACTTTACCCATCTACGCGGTGCTGTTGCCCCCCCACATCCAACTGTGTCATTGTGCCATGTTGACCTCATGCTGCGCTGTGGCGCTCATTCCTCCAAACCCCGTGTCATTGTGCCACTTGACCCATGCTGCGCGCTGTGACCCCCGCTCTCATCATTGTCCACTCTGTGGCTTCCTCCGTTTTTTGCCACCTACAGAATGTATTTTTCCCCTGTCTGACCCCAACTGCTGCTGCCGTGACCCCAAACTGTGGTTGTGCCACCTGTGCCCCAAATTTTTGCCACCTCCAGAATGTCATTGTGCCACTGCCTGACCTCATGTCGCTGTTGGACTCCCCAGTGGATTGTGCCCTTGGGGCCTAATATGTTTTGCCACCTAAAATTCTTGTGCCACTGCTTGACCCCATGCTGCTGCCGCCGGTGACCCCCTCTCCATTTCCCTTTTGGTTTTCCCCCTTTTTGCCACCCCAGAATGTCTTGTGCCCCTGGACCCCAATGCTGCCGCCGGACCTCCATCTCAGTCATTGTGCATTCGTCTTCCTCATGTTTTCCCCCCCCAGAATGTCTTGTGCCACTGCCTGACCCTTTTGCTGCCTGGGGCCGCGTCCCCTCCCACTCTGTCACTAATTTTGCCATGAGCTTAGCTTTTTTTTTTTTCCACTTTCGCTGGCAGTTTTTATCATACATTCCCCCTCATTTTTTTGGTCAGTTTTGCCTTTAAGTCCCCCGGGAATTTTATAGTAAAGGCGGGGGGAGTCATTGGGTCTACAAAAAAAAAACATTGTATGAAGCCCAAACTAAGCCCCCTCTGCTTTTTAAAGCATGGCACAACTTTACAGACCCTGGGGCTCTTGCATTCGGGAAATAGCTGTTTTTTGAACGCGATTCATGCCGAAGTAATTGGGGAATGAAAGAATTTTGTCTGAAAATTTGTCGTAGTGACCGAATCGAATTTTTGAGAAATTCGCCCATCTCAAATATTACCTTTTTGTTTTACCAGTTTAAAAACAATCGGGGTTTTCCCTTAAACAGTGTCCATGTTTCAATCCTTTGCAAATAGCCGAAATTGTTTTTTTTATTTCTTAATCATGTAAGAATGATTGTCATATTTGGTTATGAATGTATTCCAATCTTTATTAACTTTTTTTCTAGTCTGCAACACTTCTTCCTTATTCGCCACCTATTATAAAATTCAAACCAATGTATTCTCCTTGTATCCTTTTTTGACAAATTTATTGAAACTTGCTTTTTGTCCCCTATAGCTTTCACCTAGAAAAAAATTTTCCTAGACTCAAAATTTTGGTCCCTCTGTAAGCAAAAAAAACACATAATATTGTTTTTTTTGTAATTATTATTGCTAGGGATGGGCGAATTTATTTTAACGAAGTGAAAATTTTTTTAGAATTTCAGGAAAACTTCGATTTGAAAGAAAATCGAAGTTTGGGGTGATTCGCGGGGAACAAGGTTTTTTTTATTGAAAAAATGGCTGCAAGAATGGCTAAAATGGGGCAAAGAATCTGGGAGGGAAAAAGGGCATAGCCCCGCATGACATGTGCAAGAGAAGCCCAAACAAGACCCCGGAGGATTCTGTGATCACCGCACAAAATCCGGCGCGACGTGGCAGCTCACACCGCTCCACGTGGTATAGGGGGAAGGTCTGCCCGCTGCCTTTTTGGAAATTATACTAAAGAACCACTTTATACAGCGATTTTTGGGGGGGTGTCACGCTTGTTCGAATTGCTTCTCTTATTTCTAAATTTGATTTTGTGGGGTATTGGGAAAGAAATCCCGTTGCGTCCAATCAGCGCAAAAACATTTTAATGCTATCTCCAGTTCTTCAGACATTGAATATCCCAAGGGGTTTTATCAACCCGTTTCCCGTTTATTCAGTTTAAAAAAAACAGCGTTTTTTAAAAACCAATACCACTTATTTTTGTCACCTCATTTTTTTGCCAATTTTGATCCAGGGGGGTTTAATTAAGCATTGTTCGCTGTTTGGTCCTAAAAAAAAACGTTCTTTTTCGCGAAAGAAAAATTTTGCTGTACATAATTCATATCCAAAGGTTAATTACACGTTTTTATGTTGTTTTGTTCCTAAAATACACCATTTTTAACACGCTACAAAGCTGGGTAATTGTTGGCGCAGCACATTTATTTTGCACACAATTTACATCCAAGGGTTAACTAAGTATTTTCTGCAGTTGTATTTCAGCAAATAAACGTTCTTTTGTTACCGCCACAAAAAGAAATTTTTGGCCTGTAGCATAATTTCATATCGAAGGTTAATTAAGCCTGTTTGTGCTTTTTTTCAGTAAAATAACACACAGTGTTTTTAAACTGCACATTACACAGTAATTTTTCTCTGCCCATGTTGTGGAGCGCCAATTTTTATATCCAAAGGGTTACCCAAGCATGTTACTGGGATTCATTTGGACGTCAAATAACAGGGTGTGATATTTATATATACAGATAACAGTATGTGTGTCTGAACATTTTATGGAAACAAAACCATATGTCAACAGTGAGGTGGGCAGGCCTCTTCACTTGCGAGCTCGGCTGTGGCACAAACATTTACTGGAGCAGGCCCAGTCGAAGCACTGCAAAGGGGTCGTCGCAGCAGGCGGTCACTCGGTGAGGCCAAAAACTGCTGCTGTCATCTAGCGGTCGTTGTGTTGTGCAGCAACCCAAGGGTTCTTGATTGGTTGACTAGGTCATCCACTTCACTCCCAGATGACATTCTGACAACCCAGCCATAGAGTCGGTGGGAATGTCAGACACAACCTCTAGTTGGCATGGCCAGGAGCGGGTCAGCGGCCATCACAGTCATCAACCCGCCTCGTCCATCGGTTCCCTAGCCAGAGTCTAATATGTGGTCTGGGCTCAGACGCCACTATATAGGTTGAGGATTGAAAACAATTTGAGGAGGGCATTCAGAGCAGCTACTTGGCAGCAAAGGAATGGGGCCAATATTCTCCCTGCTTCTTGCAGTAGGCGGGCAAAAGTATAGATGTGGTGAGGGCATGGGGGTTATGGTTGTGATGGGTCAGCCTTGCATACCAGACCAGTGATGAGGATATGCAGTGACGATGTAACACACAATCGGATGATGATGATGTGTAGCCGACCGCGCTTGGAAGCCGGTGAAGCAATGGGCTTACATCCTCGTCAGGAGAAGGGAGGGCGTTCAGCTTGCCTCGGTCAGGCAGCGGCGCAAGCCTGCAAGTGGTGTCGCGTGGTGGCCGTGAGTCGCAGGGTAGCAGCAGTGTGAGGTCAGGAAGCCAGCGGCCAACTGGGGTAGAAAACCTGCTTTGCATGTCCAAGAAAGTAGCGGCACAGTGGGTCGGCAAAAACACCCCGACGGCCGAGTCCTGGCAGCGGCGGTGGTAGTAGTCACTCATGCGGAGTGTTGGCTAAGGTAAATTGTCAGCTACTCGCAGTGTGGCCAGTTCTTTGCTCAAAGGAACACTGGAGGAGCCGATTATGGGTATATGTAGAATCTGTGGGCAGAAACGTGAAGCTTGGCCAGGGAGCTAACGTTGGCACCAACGCGCCTGCGTTCATACACATTCAGCGTCACCATCCGGTGGCTCCTGGGGAATCGTGTGTGCTCTGATGTGGTGGTCCCATCTCCCCAGCCGCCGCAGACAACAGCAGCAGCAGCGTCAGTGGAACGCCATGCCATTGGCAGCCTGATCAAGGCTCCACCACCTCTGCAGAAGGGAGTTGTTTCTCTTTGCCAATCATCTCTCAGTCCAGATGCACTTCAGCCCCCAGTTAGGAAGATCTGCTGGACTACTGGGAAGCCAAATGGATGTGTGCCAAAAACTTGCAAGTTTGCAGTGGTGAGCTGTTCTGCTCGGCCACCCACATTTTCTAGTGTGGGCATCAGAGAGCGGGTGTTCAGTGCGGGGGGGACCATCGTTTCCCCAAGGAGATCTCGCTTGTCCACCGGAAATGTGGAACGCTGACCTTTGTCAAGATGATCAGGCGTGGATCGGCCATGGATTTCCACATACCAATGCCTTAGGGCTGTCAGACTACATCAGCCATGACGCCTCACCCAAACTGTGCAGACAGAAATGTGTCTTGGGTTCGGCAAACTACTGCCTCAGCAACTATTCTGATGCCGGCCACCCGAATGATGCTGGGGTCACACAACTGCTGACAGTTTATCAATCTGCCTACCCACCATCTTTATCAAGGGGGGACTGGTATTGCACACCCACCTCCCAACTCTGTCATAGTCGCACACTCTTGACCTCATGGTGCTGTCTGCAGTTGATGGTGCATTGACATCCACACTGTGTCATTGTTCCACTCTCTGACCTCATGCTGATGTTGTTGCATGGCTGCTTTCACACTCCACACCTGTCATTGATGCCACCTCTCTGACCTCATGCTGCTGACTGCTGTTGTTGCTGCTGCGGCTCAACTCCACCACTCTGTCATATGTGCCACTCTCTGACATCATTGCTGTTGCCTTCTGCCGTTCAACTCTACTCTCTGTCATTTGCACTCTGTGGCCTACTACCTGTTGCTGCCACCTCCCACACTCTGTCATTGTGCCACTCTCTGCCTTACTATTGTTTTTGTATCTCCAGAATGTCCATTGTGCCACTGTCTGACCTCATGCTGTGTTGTGCTCCTGCTGTGACCTACACACTCTGTCATTGTGCCCACTATTGACCTCATGTGCTGCTGTGGTGTTACCGTAACTCACTCTCTATCTTTATGCAACTTCTCTGACCTCATGCTGCTCGCATGCCCGTCACCATCCACTTCTCTGTCATTGCTGCCCACTCTGTGGCCTACTACTGTTTTGCCACCTCCAGAATGTCATTGTGACACTTCCGACCTCATGCTGCTGCTGTGGATGTTGCGTGACCTCCACTCTCTGTCATGGGCATCCACTCTCTGCAAACCCCCTCTGCTGCTGATGCGTCACCTCCACTCTCTGTCATTGTACCACTCTGTTTACCCTACTACTGTTTTTCCACTCCCACGAATGTTCATTGTGCCTCTGCGGGATACCTCATGCTGCCTGCTTGTGGCTGCTGCCGTGTCCTCCACACTCTGTCATTGTGCCACCTGTCTGACTCTGCTGCTGCTGGGGCGTGTGGTGCTAGCCATGACTCCACTACACCCTCTGTTCATTTTTCCAGTTACTGTCCCTTCATGGCTGCTGCTGATGCTGTCATCTCCACTCTCTGTATTGTGCCACTCCTGTGCCTACTACTGTTTTGCCACCTCCAGTATGTCATTGTGCCACTGCCTGGACCTCATGCTTGCTAGCTGTCGGCTCGCTGCCTCATGACCTCCATTCTCTCTACATTGTGCCACTCTGTGGCTACTCCTGTTTTTTGCACCTCCAGAATTTCAGTGTGCCACTGTATTGACCTCCATGCTGCTGCTGTGGCTGATGCCGTGTCTCCAACACTCTGTCATAGTGTGCCACTGTCTGACTCTTGATTGCTAGCTTCGTGGCTGCTCCCGTGACATCCACTCTCTTGTAATGTGCATCTCTGACCTCAGCTGGCTGCTGTCGTCACCTCCACTCTCTGTCATTTTGCCACTCTGTTGACCACCCACTATGTTTTGCCAATTTCCAGAAATGTTATTGTGCCACTGCCTGACCTCATGCTGCTGCTGTGCTGCCTGCAGTGACCTCCACACTCTTGTTCATTGTTGCTTGCCACTCTGTGGCCTACTCCTGTTTTTGCACCTCAGAATGTCATTGTTCCACTGTCTGACCTCATGCTGCCGCTGTGGCTGCTGCCGTGCCCTCCACACTGTGTCATTGTGCCATTCTCTGACCTCATGCTGCTGCTGCTGTCACCTTCACTCTCTGTCATTGTGCCACTCTGTGGCCTACTACTGTTTTGCCACCTCCAGAATGTCATTGTGCCACTGCCTAACCTCATGCTGCTGCTGTGGCTGCCGCCGTGACCTACACACTCTGTCATTGTGCCACTGTCTGACCTCATACTACGGCTGTGGCTGCTGTCGTGCCCTCCACACTGTGTCATTTTGCCACTCTGTGACCTACTCCTGTTTTTGCCACCTCCAGAATGTCATTGTGCTACTCCCTGACATCATGCTGCTGTGGCTGCTGCCATCACCTCCACACTCTGTCACTGATGTTGCCACCTGAGCCCTCAGCTTGTGTGTTTCCAGCTGTCGCTGCGATGACTTTATCAGGCTACCTTCCCGCTTCAGTTTTTTGGTCAGTTTTGCCCTCTTAAGTGCCCTGGGAATTAGGGCGGCAGTCATATGCATGTCATACTAAAACACAACATTGTATGAAGACCAAACCAAGCTGCCTCTGCATATTTAAGCATGGCACAACGTTATACAGCACCGTACAGGCTCTGTGCAGCCTGGGAATGGCTGTTTTTAACACGTTTTGTCCCGAAGCAATTCGGACCGAAACGAATGTTGTCGGAAAATTCGGCGAATTCACCGAATCGAATTTTTGAGAAATTCACCCATCTCTAATTATTGCGATCTGTTGGCTTTGAAAATAAGGTAGTAAAAAAACTCATCTCATTATCTTTATTCTGAATTTACACATCTAAAAACTGGATGATATTAATATTCCTAGTTAAGGAAAAGGATATCAAAGGTTGGCATTGATTTATATAATCAACAAATTCCAGTTCCTTTCCAAAGCAGAAATACGTCATCGACGTATCTCTGCCATGTAAGGATATTTACGACATGTTTAGACTTATGGATATATACAGTAGATCCTTGAAATATAGCATGCACAAATTGGCAATGCTGGGGACTGCTGGGGACTCCATCGAGTCACCGAACCTAAAATAGTTCTTTTTCAATATAAGTTCTAATAGTGTCATGAGGAACACTATGAGAGAAATAGATAAGCTCAAATCTGAAGATTCCTAATATGGAATTTTTGTGAAAAGGCTCTTAACATCTAATGTACACAGCCAGTTGACTTCAGTGGGCTCTAGTTACTGCACAACTTGTAGAAATTGTCCGTTGTCAAACAGACACCTTGGTTTCACCTTCACTATTTTTTGCAGAGAACTATCAAGAAGCACTGCAAGTGGTTCCAATGCTGAACCAATGGGTAAAAAACATAGGGCGACATGTATGATCGGGCTTTTCGCCCGATTTCTGGTGTATACTGCGCCTCCCGGCCCGAAACCCGCTGTCGGACGCAGGGATGCTGTGTTAGGCGCAGCGTTCGCCACTTTCAGCTGCGTCCCGCATGAAGGGGCGGGCAATGGGCGCGGTGTAGGCGTTCCGGGGCGGGACGCGGCGCGCACGAATACTCCGAGGCATGTAAGATTGCGAGTCAGCAAAGCGAGGCACAATGCAGCGCTCGGCAGCTCCGACAGGCAGACCTGGTTTGTTTTGGTCTAAATGCCCCGGCGGTGGCGAAGTGAAGCAGGATCGGAACATGCGAGGAAGCAGATAGAAGATCGCAACAGAAATCTCGGCGCTCCACTCCGTGCAGCAGGAGTATGATTCTGAAAAAAATCGCCTTTATAAAGGCGGGAAAACAGTGTCAGTAAAGAGCTCAACCTCAAAAATAAACATAATTTTAAAAAAAAAATAACTTTCCAAAACTCTAGAACGGCACAATATCAAGAAATATGATATTGAAAATTGCCGGGAAATACAGTAATTCAAATTCTGAAACCTATTCTCATTGGTCGGCATAAACCGGCCAATCAGAATAGGAGCAACAGTGAACCATTAAAACCTATGGGGAAGGATTGACCAATCAGAATCCATGGCGGGACAGTTCAAAATAGAGTAAAAATGCTGAAAAGAGCTGATTAGTTAAGCTAGCGGGGACTTGGCTAGCTCAGGCAATCAGAATAGGAGCGACAGAGACCCATTAAAACCTATGGAGAACTATTGACTAATCAGAATAGGAGCGACAAAGACCCATTATATCCTATGGAGGAGTTTGGACCAATTAAAATCAAATGCGGGACAGTTCAAAATACAGTAATAAGACAGAAAAGAGCTGATTGGCTGAGCTAGCGGGGCTTGGCTTTTCCCAGCCAATCGGAGCGCGAGCTATTCTCCCATTATGTCTATGGAGAGATGGGCGCTCTGGGAAATCTCGGCGCTCAGCGCCGTGCGGCATGAAGTATTAATTAAAAAAAATATTTTTATTAAATGTAAAACATTGTCAGATAAAGAGCCGAACCCTTCTTTACCAATGAAGCAGTTTAAAACCCGAACAACGCGTTTGTCGCCGAGACCGGCGCTACATTTGGGAATTGCAATAGAGAGAATTGCCGGGAAATACAGTTAAAATTCAAATTGTTTAAGCTATTCTGATTGGTCGGCATAAACCAGCCAATCAGAATAGGAGCGACAATGTCCCATTATAACCTATGGAGGAGAATTGACCAATCAAAAATTCAAGGCGGGACAGTTCAAAATACAGTTAAAAATGCAGAAACGAGCTGAATTGGTTGAATCGCCCGGGGGCTCGTCTCCGGCTTAGCCAAACAGAGCGCGAGCTACTTCTTCATAGAGTTCTATGGGGAAAAGAATTCTGAGCGCGGGTCTGTGATTGGCTAAGTTAAAAGAGGCGCCGTTATTTGGACCAATGGGAGAGCGAGAGACGCTCCTATGGGTTATTCTAATGCAATCTGAAAAACAAACTGTACACGGCCGAAATCAAATTATAAGGGCTACAGAAGTGGTCCTGATGTGTATAAAAAGATGAATAATAATATGGGGGTAACGAAAAAAAAAATATTAAATCAATAAAATCATGTTTATTTCTTTATTTTCGTTAGCCAAGGATCAATAGTATGGGTGCAACGAAAATAAAGAAATAAACATGATTTTATTGATTTAATTTTTTTTTTTTTCGTTACCCCCATATTATTATTCATTTTATATACACATCGGGACCCTTCGTAACTTATATTTTTATTTTTGGGGGCCGTGTAGGCAGAACACGCCCCCTGTTCCTGTATTTGGAGGTTCTTAACGGTGCTCTAGATGCACCCAATACTGGGCTGGAAACCGAAGACCTGGGAACGTGGGTCAACCCACAACCCATCTGCGTTGTTCCCGGGAAAGGGGCCAGCCCTTATTGGCTGAAAATTAGCCTTTGCAGGTTAAGGGTCGAAAACCCAATGTGCAACCCGCAATACCTGGTTTTCCCCCAGAGACCAGGTTGGGGTGGCAGTTAGCCATAGGGCAAAACCTCCCGACGCCTTGGTCGATCTGTACATTCCCTCCCCTTTGAAAAAGGGGCGCAGTCTTTCCCATGCACAACCTTTCCGCAGGGGTAAACACCCTACACAGTGGGCCATTAACCATTCCCTGTGACCCCTTCACCTGTGGGGCAAAAAATATTTTCCCTTGGGGACCTTTCCATACAATTTTTGTCCTGACCCATAGTCGGGTCTGCAAACCATATGGAGCAGACTTCTCCTTTACATTGTAGGGGGCAACGACAGTTACTGCCATCACTACCAGGGCACAACCCATACGCCTGCAACAAGTTGTTCCCATCTGCACCCTCATGCTACATTCACCTTGGGTTACTACTGCCCACCGTGGGGAACTTTTCCCCGTATATTACCAGAACTTCAATATGTCTAAAAAACCCTTCATTCTCCCTTGTATCTCACTAGGGTTTTGAAGCACCTTTCTCCCCTGCTTGTCTACCCATTTCCCCATCACCATGGAAGATACTTGGGTATCCCCGCTAGCAAAAAGCATCTCACAATTTCACCATTCAATGTTTACTTTCCTTGCAGAAGTATATAAAAACCTGCTCATTAACCTCGTCACTTATTTTTGGTTTTCCCCTTTCAGACTGCGCAGACAAACGCTTCCCCAAAAACCCCCTGTTCAGAATTACTGTCGGGCCCCTTTTTAAATGTTGGTGCACATTACCCTGTGCCCCTCTCATGGCTCTTTCTGCAGCAGACCCTTGCAGCAACAGGTGGAAGTTTCTTTCACATTTCCTGTAAAAATGCTAGGGGAAAACTCCAGTTAATGTGTTAATCCTGGGCACTGCTGAAAAGCCTCTGCATTAGGAAACCCTTGCTGTTTCCCTCAGCTCTGTTACTGGGGATTTCCTTACCATTGGGGGTTCAACAAAGCCCAGCCCCTCACAGCACCTGAGAAACCCATCTTTGCGGGTGTAGAGTTCATTTTTGCAACTACCATTGCTTGCCCTTGTGATATAAGTAAAACCCACTGAAAATACACAATCCTTGAGCACATATCAGCTGCATACAGATCCAGCATGCCATTTCTTATTCCCTGCGTGTCACAATCGGGTTTTTTCTACAAGATCCATTTCGTAATACCCCTGCCAGGGCTGCACATAAATTTCCCTTTGGCCCCCCGTTTTCTTTTGCACAAGTTTTTTCACTTTCCCATCTGCATAATCCCCTTTATCAAAACATGAAGCACTGACACATCGAGTGTCCTTCCCACACTAAAAATAGGGGGGGACTCTTCACAGAGTGGTTTTTCCACAGGGTAAAAAACCAGTACTTACACTCCTAGTCTCCTCATACAGGTTTTAGCAGAGTCTCATACCCAAGGTTTGCCTCCTCCCTTCCGGGCAAGCATCAGCCGTGTTCACACCAGGAACTCAATCCCTTTTCAATAGCAAGTGCACCTGATTGTAGGGTGCCCACATTACCCCGCAGGAAACTGTTTTAAAAGCACAATTCTTAGGAGCTTAAATCCCCGCATACCGCCCTGAACACATTGGCTTTTATCGCCAAAACCCACCGGGGGAAACCCCTGCAACTTGCCGTTCCCTTACTTACATACAGTGTGGGGGGGTCACTGGTGCAAATTTACCAGCTGGACTCCGATAATCACAACACTTCGGGGCCCACACACTCTTCGTTTTTCCACCCCGGAGGTGCAGGGGAACCTTGTTCTTCGGAACCCAATTAGCCCCACCTGACCCTGGGGGGGTTAACCCATGTCTCCGATTGCCATTCCTCCAGGACATACATTTCTGCCTGTCTCAGCATGTTTCATGACCTCTGGGGGCACACTTGGCTTGTCTGCTTTAATGCGGGGGCTGACATGTTTCAGGAGCTATTTCACACTCGCCTTTAGCACACCTAGGCTTGTTCACACGGGGATGCAGAAGGGAGAAACTTTGTGACCCAGCCCCTCCCCCTGCTCGGGCTGTGAGATCTGCTCTGGATCACAACATTTAGCTATTTTTAAACATTTAAAAATAAACGGCATTGCATATTGTCATAACCATTCTTTTCAATTTTTCAAGCCCCCATCTTGCAGTCTCACCCCCTCAGGCCCTTTTTCCCAGCCGGCAGCATGTCGGGGCCCTCCTTTTGTTCACCCGGGTGAGAGTACCCCGGGGCTTGGCTGACAGTCTCAAAAATCCATGTCAAAATTTAAATTTGGAACAGTTTACCGGTATGGGGGTCTGGGTGCAGTCTGGCCTCTCCTGCTGCTGTCCCTGTCAGCCATGGGTGGGGCCCCAAACCACCTGGAACTCCAGAGCTTGGGGCTGCAACCTTTCCCGGCCCTCCTCCTAAGGGCATCAGGAGCACATTCTGCTCTCTTGGCACCCCCAAATGGCCCCCTCTGCTGGGGGGAAGCGGGTCCTGCTGACGAAAGGGGTTGCCCCGGAATGGCAGCACCATTTTTTCCTGCAGCTCCCCTTGTTCTAAATTAAACCCCTGCTGGTAGGATTACACAGTCTTTTAGAAGCCGGACCTTTCCTTTTCCCTTTTAGCAGCCGGGTGGTTGCCCTTGGAAGACTCTCCCACCCTGGTTCCGCAGCTTTTTTTGCCTTTTTTCCCTCTCTGTTAACCCCAGACTGGCCAGAATTTTTCCTTTTGCTTGGGGTAGTCTATGACTTGTTGTGGGGGAATTGCAGGGAGAACCTCTGCATTTTTCCCCTTAGAAAAGGCCCCCGGACGTCCCGCCATGCTCGGCTGGCAGTCTTTCAGGACAAACAACCCTGTCATGTTGCAAGGAATGCCCTACATCTTCCTCTGCAGCCATCTTCCCCCATGGCTTTCTCACAGACATCCGGGCTCTCAGGTCACCTTGCGGACTTCTTGACGGGGACAGCTTCAGTCACCTGGCCCCCTGCTGAGCCCAAAAAACCTGTTCATATCCTGAAACCTCTGTGTGAGCACGTAGATGCAACATAGGTGCTGGCTTGCTGTTTTCCATCTTTGCACCATCTAACATTGGCTTGCTTGAGGCGTTAATCAGCTCCTCCATGGGGAAAAAATTTTCAGCACAGGGAACAGTCTTTCAGACTCAGCAAATAACATCTCTGTACTTCTTTCCCAGCACTGCATAAAATTTGGTGTGCCAATTATGCCCCCATCCTCACCTATGTAAGACTCCACTCAATCTTGGCCCCCATCTTGGTTCAGCCTGGGGTTTCTTTGCTCCGGGATCGCCATTTTGTAAGATGGTGTGGCACTCCCAAAACAGGCTTATTGAAAACTGGCCTTTAGCCAGTTTTATTGAGGCACAGTATTCAATACAGAAAAACAAAACAAAATCCTTTGGCCCCTGGCCACTAACAAAACCTATACAGACGAGGTCCCTCTCTAACGTGTAGCTGGACCCAATGTTCAAACCCCCAAAAAATTATTGCAACTTCTCCAGTCTCCCAATGGGTACGGCTTCTTTCCCAAACCCCTTTGGGGGGCCCGAGCCTCTCTCCAGTCCTTTGCTACAAACCCTGCGGTAGCAGAAAAAGGGCCCCCATCTCCTGAGTAGGAGGTTCTTAACAGGTGCTCTTGATGCACCATACCTGGGCTGGAACCCAAGACCTTGAACGTGGGAACAACCACCCACCCCTCTGCAGTTGTTCCGGGAAGGCCGCCCCCTTATTTGGTGAACATTTGCCGTGCTAGTATAAGGGCAGCAAACCAATGGCTAACCGACAAACCTGGCTTCCCCCACCCAGACCAGGCTCTCGGGGGCACTACGGCCCCCTAGTGGCAGAACCCTGTGACTGCCTATGGTTGCTCTGTGACACATGCTTCTTTATATGATAAATCCAGAGGCCATTATTTGGCCTTCGGCTGCCATTACAGCCATTGGCACCCCACACCAACCCTCTAGATGCCGCAGATGCAACTGACCTCTGTATTGTGGGGGTAAAATGGCTGGAATTAGAGCTCACTCTATTCCCTGCCACCGCAATGGGTGCCCAGTTGTACTTTACATCTGGTAACAGATGGTGCTGGCACACCTCTGAGCAAAACCATTGGCCCATACACAGATTAGGGAGACCAGTAACTGTCCTTTGGGGGTGATAGAGTTTTTAATGTGCTGCACTGGCAGCAATACCATGCCATCTGGGGTGTATTACCCAAGTATACATTTTGGAAATGTTGTGAGACAGCCTACATTTTGAAGCAATCTTTTTTAGAATATCGGATAAATAATGTCTGATACAAAATTTTTTGTGGGCCCTTGTCAACCTTTTATATTGTTTAAAATTTAGCTAATACATTTAACTAAATAACAAATTTAGTGTTGCAGTTAATAAAAGAGTGTATCGAATATGTTTTACCTGCATGCATAGATATGAAAGAATTGGTTTCCATGGCATATTTGCAAGCTGTGCAGAACTTATGTCCCAATTATAAAACCTTAAAAATTAACCCCGTTGACTTCATATGTTTTTGAACATAAAGGTGGGGGTAATATGGATCTCAATGTAGGTGCACTTCTGGAAACAAACTTAACATTATTTTGCAAAATATGTTGTAAATCTGGTAGCAAAAAGAAGTGGAAGATGTTTCTTAACCCCTTACCACCGGAGCCAGTTTTGGCCTTCCTGACAGAGCCCTGGTTTTAAAATTGAAAAGTTCACTTTATTGAGAAAAAACTTTTTTACACTTTTACCTATCCCGTTATTCAGAGATTGTTTTTTGTGAACATTGTCACATTAGCAATTTTCAAAGTTTTAAAAAATTTTGCGTGTAAGAAATATTATTCCACTCAAAATAGTTTATAACTAGCATCTATCATATGTCTACTGTAGGTTGGCATCATTTTTTTTTTATATTTTTTTTTTTGTTTGTACCACATTAAGGGGCTTAGGAATAAAGTAGTAATTTTTCACATTTTCAAGAAAATTTGCAAAATAGTTTTTTTTAGGGACCAGTCCAGTTCTGACATGGCTTTGAGGGGCCTGTATGTTAGATACCCCAATAAATGACCCCATCTAAGAAAGTACACCCTTAAAGTATTTAAAAAAGTATTTAAGAAGTTTGTTGACCCTTTAGATATTTCACAGAAATTAAAGCAAAGAGGAGGTGAAATTTCAAAATTTCACTTTTTTTTGCAGATTTTAAATTTTTATTCATTATTCACTGGCACACAGTAGATGTGATCATGGAAATGCTTAATATTGATTCCTCAGATTCTGACGTTTTCAGAGATATCCCATATGTGGCCCTAGTGCGCTATTTGACTAAACCCACAAGCCTAGAATAAGAGGAGCACCTACTGGACTCTGGGGTCTCATTTTCATTACAATTTTATTTAGGCTCCATTTCAGGTTTGCAGACACCATAAGGTGCCAAAACCTAATAAACTCCCCTAAAAAGACCTCATATTGGAAACTACACTTCTTATGGAATATATCCCGAGGTGCAGTGAGTATATCGACCCCACAGGTGTTTCACAAATTTTTTTTTAGCGTTCGCTTGAAAATAAAAAAAATATTTTTTCAATAATCGGGCAATTTTAGCTGAAAATGTTTAATTTTTACAAGGAATCCTGGAAAAAAAGCACCCCAAATTGTGTTACACAATTTCTTCCAAGTTCGGCAATACCTACTGTGGGTGTAAACTGTTTGTTTGGGCGCATAGCAGGGTGTACAAGGGAGGGAGTGTTATTTGGCTTTTGAAGCACACATTTTGGTGGGGCCATGTCGCATCTGCAAAGCCCCAAAGTACTAGAACAGGGGAAACCTTCCAGAAGTTGCCCCATCTTGGATTTAGCACCCTTAAGGGATCTCATCTAATGGTGTATTTTGAATTTTGGGTGCACAGGTGTTCCGTAGATTTGTTTTAGCATTGGGCCATGAAAATGGAGGGGAAAAACGCAGTTCCGCCATTGTTTTTGGGTTTCATTTTTACAGTATTCGCCATACGGGATAAATGACGGGATAACTTTACTATGGGGGTCAGTACAATTGAAATTCTATAAATTTTATATAGTTTTTTTTATGTTTTATTACTTTTACACAATAGAAGTGAGTTTTTATAAAAAGTTGCGTTTTTATGTTGTCCTATTCTGACAGCCATAGCTTTTTTAACTTTTTGTATACGGAGCTGATTGTGGGCTTGTTTTTTCCGAGATGAGTTGATGCTTTTATTAGTACCATTATGGGGTGCATGTGATGCTTTGATCACTTTTTATTAAGATTTTTGTAAGGCATTTTGTACAAAATACAGCAATCATGGTAGTGTTTTTTATTTTTATTTTTTTACAGCGGTCACTGTGCGGTATAACTGACATGCTAGTTTTACTCATCAGGTTGATATGATTACAGCGACACCAAATTTGTATATTTTTTTTAATGTTTTACTGCTTTTACACAATAAAAACACTTTTATTTGAAAAGGAAAACACGTTTTTGCATCGCCATAGTCTGAGAGCCATACATTTTTATTTTTTCTGTTTATGGAGCTGTGTAGGGCCTTTTTTTTTTGCGGGATGAGTTGACATTTTTATTGGTATCATTTTAGGGGGATAAAACTTTAAGATCGCTTTTAAATCCGTTTTTTGGAAGGCAGGGTGAAGAAAATACTGCAATCCTAGAAGTGTTTTTTATTTTTATTTTTAATATTGTTCACCGTACAGTATCCGTGACAAGTTAGTTTTACTCTGTGGGTTAAGACGATTATGGTGATACCCAATTTATATAGTTTTTTATGTGGAAGCACAATTTTTTTTTTTTCTTAAAAAGTGCTTTTATTGTGTAAAACAATATTTATGCATCGCTATCTTCTAATACCCATAACTTTTTAATTTTTCAGTATACAGAGCGGTGTAAGGACTTTTTTTTGCGGGATGAACTGACGTTTTAATTGGCAACACCTTGATGTTGATATAAGTTTTTGACGACTTTTTACTCCATTTTATGTGCTGCGGATGAACAAAAATCGCAATTCTGTGACTGTTTTTTTTTTTTTTTTTTTTACAGCGTTCACCGTACGGGTTAATTGACAGATTTATAGGGTGGGTCGTTACGCATGCGGCGATACCAAATATGGGTACTTCATTTATTTTTTATTTTTTGGGGGGGCGATTGGCGTTTGTACAGGGGAAGGGGGCGGTGTATGTATTTTTATTTTATTTTTTGTGTTTGTGTTTTACTTTTTTACACTTTTTTTTTAACTTTTACACACTTTTTTCACTTTTCCCCAGAGGGGAATTGTATGAACGATCGCCAGATCATTCATACAATAGGAGATCAGCACATAGCTTATAGCTGTGTACTGGTCTCCATGGCAACTGTCAGTCACGCTGCCCACAATGCATTGTTGGCATCGTGACATCACCAGTCAACCCGGATGCTGTCATTCAGCGTCCGGGCTGTCTGGTAGGGAGACCAGTAGCAGCGCAAAGCACCGTTACTGCACCGGATCGCGAGCAGCAGGAGCTCACTCTTGCTGCCCGCAGCTGCGATGTCGCGACCACAAGAGGTTAATCCCCCGCGGCTGGAGTGAGCTTGTGAGCGCGCAAGATCGCCATGACGTCCCCATACCTCAATTTGCGGGAACCCCTACCTGACCTTGACGTATGGGTACGTCAAATGTCAGTAAGGGGTTAATTATTTTGACAATTTGTTCATACTGTAAGCTATAAGTGTTGGAGAAAGTAACAATCTGATTGTATTAATGATCTTTCTATTCTTATTTCTGTTTCTACTCAACAAATCAGATTGACAGTATTAATTTGTGAAACTCTCTTTTATGCTGAACACAGGCTATCAATAGAATACTGTAATATCAATAGATCAGACAGATCTCTACACACAATATTTCAATGATGGAATAAACTTCAGAATTAGAGCAATTACTTTTTGTTCTTAATAATTCACAGTAAGGAATGTTAGAAATCACATGCCATGGATGGCACGAAGAAGCAAGCAAGATGGAATTCCTGGACATACTTTTCTTATGTGGGGATATCTCTATCCCAGTGCCCCACAGACCACTTAAAGTAACATCTAAAAAGTTGATACTATGTATGTTATATTGGAATGTAAATTTAAGGCTCATACTGTTGGAATTAATGTATGAAACAAATAGTTGTGCTTCTGTTTCGCTTCCCCCATCCCCACATCAGGAGAAGATCATGAATGTATTTTTCATACCACCTAATGTGGGGGAGGAACAAATAATTGATGGAGAAAATGAACTTTTCCTCCCATATGTCTAGATATATATTTGCCAAAGAGGGGGAAAAGCGAGCCCCCGTTGGTGCTCCCTGTAATTGTAAAAAAAACTCTTATTGAACATAAAAATATTATGCTTCAACAAAAAAGCAACAGATCTTAACCCCTTAGGGCTTGTTCACACGGCGTTTTGAATCCTTTTTACGGATCCGTTTTTGACAGTTGAAAAGCGCATCCAGAAAGCGGATCCGCAAAACGCAGCAGTTGTTAATTTATTTTGATCCGTTTTGAATGCTTTTTCACTTGCGTTTTACGCAACCGCTTTCCGGATGCATTTACAGAAAGATCTCTCTCTCTCCATTAGTCTGCCCGCACCTCCATTCAGTAGTCTGCCCGCACCTCCATTCATTAGTCTGCCCGCACCTCCACTCAGTAGTCTGCCCGCAACTCCACTCAGTAGTCTGCCCGAAATCCACTCAAGTCGCCCCCCCCGACCTCCATCATTGTCGCCCCCCCCTTTTCATTAGTCTCCCGCACCTCTTCAGTAATCTGCCCGCACCTCCCTTCAGTGTCTCCCTGCACCTCCATTCATTAGCCCGGCCCGCACCTCCATTCATTAGTTCCCCGCTCCCCCACTCGTATTGCCGCTCCTCCACTCATTAGTCTGCCCGACCCCCCATCAGTAGTTGCCCGCCCCCCATTCATTAGTCTGCCAAACCCTCCATTCAGTAGTCTCCCGAACCTCCACTCAGTATTCCCGCACCCCCCCTTCATTTGTCCCCCGCACTCCTCATTAGCTGCCCGCACCCCCTTAGTAGTCTGCCCGCACTCCACTCGTAGTCTGCCCGCCCCTCCATTCAAGTCCCCCCACCCCCTTTCATTAGAGCTGCCCGCACCTCCATTCATTAGAGTCTCCCGAAACCTCCTTCATTTTTCCCTGCACCCCCATTCATTAGTCGGCCCGCACCCCCCATTCATTAGTCGCCCCCCTCCATCAGAGTCTGCCCGCCCTCCATCATTAGTCGCCCGCACCTCCACTCGTAGTCTGCCGCACCTCCTTTTCATTGTTCCCCGCACCCCCACTCAGTATGCCCGCACCTCCTCTATTGCCCGCCCTCCATTCATTAGTCTGCCCGCACCCCCCACTCAGTAGTCTCCCCGCACTCCATCATATTCCCCGCCCTCCACTCAGTAGTCTGCCCGCCCCTCCCATTCATTAGTCTGCCCGCCCCCCAATTCATATCTCCCGCACCCCCATTCTTTTAGTCTGCCCCACCTCCTTTCAGTAGTTGCCGCCCTCCATTCATTAGTCTGCCCCTCCCCCATTCTAGTCTCCCCGCCCCTCCTTTAGTCTGCCGCCCTTTCCTTTCATTAGTCGCCCGCACCCCCTTTCATTAGTCGCCCGCCCCTCCACTCAGTAGTCTGCCCCACTCCTTTAGTGTCTCCCCGCACCCCCATTCTTAGTCGCCCCCCCCCCACTCAGGTCGCCGCCCCCCCCTTAAAGGCGCCCCCCCCCATTATTAGTCTGCCCGTTTCCCCCATTTGTATCTGCCCCACCTCATTCATTAGTCTGCCCGCCCTCCATTCGTAGTCTTGCCCGCACCTCCATTCATTAGTCTGCCCGTCCCCCACTGTATTCTGCCCGCACCTCCACTCATTTTGGGGCCCCCGCACCCCCATTCAGTATCTCCCCACCTCCATTCATTATCTGCCCGCCCTCCATCAGTATCTGCCCGAATCCATTCTTGTTGCCCCGACCTCCATTCATTAAGTCTCCGCCCCCTCATGGGGCTGCCCACCTCCTTTCATAATCTGCCCCACCTCCATTCAGGTCTCCCCATACCTGCTCCCCCCCCCCCCCCGGCCCACCGCACCACTCATGCCTTTTTCGCACCCTTTTCGGGATCTGCCGCAACCTCCCACATTGGGCGCTTTTTGGGGGTTTTGCCAAAAGCGGGACTCTATTATCTCCTATGGGCTTTCACTTGCGTAAAACCCCCAAAAAAAGAATTACAGTCAAATTTTTAAAGGGATGCGAAAACGCAGCGCAGGGGAGCCCCAAAGGCGATCCCGATTCCCGTGGGAAAAGCGATGCGCTTTTTCCATTGAACCCCAATGTTTTTAAACACACTGACAATTGTTAGATCCGTTTTTGGGGGGTCCGTAATAAGGACCGTAAAACGGATTTACAAAAAAAGCCCCTGTGAAAAAAGCCCTTAACCACAGGCCCGAAAAATAGTTAATGACCGGGAAATTTTTTTAGTTTTCCCTTTGATTTTAACATTGTACTTTTTTAATTTTTCAATTTTACGCAGTTGTATGAGGCCTCATTTTTTAAACAAATTGTACTTTATGGGGGGAAAATTTTTAAATTCACTTATAAGTAATTTTCGAATTTTTTTTTATTTTTTTTTTTTTTATTTTTTTTACACTTTCACATTTCACCACTTAATTATTTGTTTAATTTGATTAAATTTTGCAGGTTATTACGGTTTTTTGTATACCCAATATTGTGGGTTTTTTGTGTGTGTAATGTATGCAAAACTATTTTTTATTAAATTATTTTTTTTAAATTTTATTATTTTTTTTTATTATTTTTTTTTAACTTTTTTTTTTTTACTTTTTTTTTTAACCTATGAAGGGATAATGTTTTATATTTTTTTTTAACTTTTTTTAATTTTTAAAATCCATATTCTAAAAAAATTATATCTGTGTCGTCTGACCAGGCAATGATCAGGACAGCACATTGTCTGCCCTTTATCACTGGGCTTGTTAAAACAGAACCCTGGGTTATCTGGGGTTCCCCAGGGCTTGACGTCAGCCTTCACCGGGCTTTCCCGTTCAAGGGTTTTCCAATCACCGGACAGGCAAGGGTAAAAACCCCTTTTTTGCGGGTTTCGAAGCCCCGGAAAACAAGGGGTTTAACGCACGAGGGGTGCGGAGGTTTTTCCCCCCCCCCTGGTGCTTTCAGAAGATGTTGGGCCTGGCTTGTAGTCAGCCCCGATCTAGGCAGTAGTGCCAAAAGCTGTGTGTTGAAAGAAAACCTGCACCAGCCGACGTCAAAAGTCGGTGAGCGGTCGTTAAGGAGTTCAAAAAAAATTTGTTTTTTTAGATAGGTACTGTTTTTTTATCCAAAAAAATTTGTAAAGGATGTGGTTTGGTTTAAAGGGGGAAACTGAATAGGACCCCCCCAAGTTCAGGATAGCAAATTTCCATTTGTTTCTCCTGACAAGAACTTCATATAGATAATTAAATGCTTTGTATCCTATATGTAACCTGAAGTATGACAAATGAGAGGTTGTAATTGACAATCCACACATCATCCCTAATCCTCATTCGATGACCCAATACCTGACATTATAGGTTTAAACAATGGAGGGAAACCTATTTTATGAAGATTGGGAAATTAATGAAGTATGGGTACTATGGGTTTTTCTTTATAAATTCCATCTGCTATCTTACAAGTAAGAACATTTGATCTGACCCCAAATTCCAATAAATCTTTTAGAAGAACTTTATGATTATTGATTGGATCATTGGACAGAACTGAATACATTTCAGTATTTCTCAACATCTTCATATTTTCTGTAATATAGAGTTCCTTGTCAAGGACAACTATGGAGCCATCTTTATCTGCCTGTCGAATGACAAGATCAGGACTGTTTTTAAGCTCCTGAACCGCCAACCTCTCAACTCCAGTTAAATTATTTTTTACACTACAATTATTGATAGACTTTTCAAGATTAATTAAGTCCTCCTCTACCCTCTCCTGGAACACGTCTAGGTTGGATGGAAGATACTGAAAAGGATAAAATTGGCTGGTACCAACCCTAAAGCTATCATGTGCATACACTATGGGCGACATGTATGAACGGGCTTTACGCCTGTTTTCTGGCGTATCCTGCGCCTCACCGGCCCGAATCCGCTGTCGGACGCAGGGATGCGGTGTTAGGCACAGCGTTCGCCACTTTCAGCTGCGCCCCGTATGAAGGGGCGGGTAATGGGCCCGGTGTGGTCGCGGTGTGGGCGTTCCGGGGCGGGACGAGGCATGCTCGAAAACTCCGAGGCATGTACGATCGCGAGTCGGCAAAGTGCGGCGCATTGCAGGCTGATCACCTCCATACCATGTTGCACTGATGCGGTAATTCATTCAAAAGGAGCACCGACAAAGTATTGAGTGCATATTCTGGACAGACCTTTCAGTAGCCCAACATTTCTGTATTACAATAAATTTTTTATTGGTTTAATATACTGTTTTAATTTTCTGATACACTGAATCTATAATCCATAATCATCCACACTGAAAAGAATAAATGCTTGAAATATAATTGTTCTGTGTGTAACGAGTCAATACTATATATGGGTTTCGCTATTTGACTTTAATTACGGATAAAAATTTATTTTTCGATGATATGCTGCAAATGGTAAGGAAGTTCCAGGGATGTCAGGGACGCTGATCCAGTAGGACAGCCCGGTCTTTCCACAGCAGCAGAATGGCAGCAAGAGAACTGCACTAGAGGGGCCACCAAGGAACCGGACCTTGGTGGGGAAAAGTCAGCAGTGTAGATAGGTAACCATAGGTTACGCATGTTTGTGTAGTTTTAGTATAGCTGCTGTGCAGGTTTATTGGGCTGCTTTTTCTGAACGGCTGTAGCGTGTGTGGGAGGCCGTTCACCCCTCCGGTCCAGGCTTTACCAGTATCCCTAGGCCTTTAAAGCCTGTGCAGGAAGAGACCAGGTGAGAGAGTCAACCTGGGATTGATTAGTGGCAGGAGTCATTTCTCCAGAGGGTGCTGAGCAGGAAGTAGCCTGCTACTGAACACCCAACCAGACCGAGGAGGTCTGCTACACAGAGACTTCACCTGCCACACGGTGGAGTATAACAATTGTGCCATGTTTTTTTTGATGCTGGAAATCTATTATGTTTTGTGCTGCATGTTTGACGGCTGACGTAAGCCAATGACATAAGATTGCCTGTTTGTTTTGCTGTTTGTTTTGCTTCTAAAATGAAACCCTATATTTTTGGTTGCAACCATCCTGCTTGTGCCTACCTCTGTGACCGCTAGTCCCCACAATATATATACAATGTTAAGATGGTGGTCAATAGTATTTTTTGGGACAAGTTGTATTTTTGAAGGTAACATTTTAAGGAGTTGTCAGGTTCATATAAAGCTGAAAAAGAAGGCTGCTAGTGCCTAATAATAATGATAAATAAAAAAAAAACTATACTTGCTTTCCTCCTCCTACAGCCGCCTATATAGTGTATATGTATATTTGGGCAACTGCAGGTTACCATTTCATTTTTATGTGAACTGGACAATCCATTTAATGTACTACTTATACACATATATAAATATATTTACATAAATTATTTTTCAACATATAATAATTGCATCACGATTTTCTGTATTTTTTTGATTTTTACATTTACGGATCTGTGAGAGGTCTTGTTTTGTTTCAACTAAAATTCCCTTTTATTTGGACTATTTTGAGGTACATGCACCTGTTCAATCACTTTTTATTCTGGGGGCGGAGGGTTAGAACTTTTAGGTTTTTTTGGTTCTTAATTAACCGTAATATAATTGATATGTACTATATAATTATTATTTTAATTTGCTTAATATTTTAGTCACCCTAGGATACTAGAGGATGTATGGAGTATACTGTATGGCATTGGCTGAACTCTTGAGTCCATTCCATACTTCCTTAACAGCATTATGACAGACACATATTACTATATCATTACCTACACTGTGATTGAGTGCTGCATTTGCCTGTATTCACTTACATTAACATAACATTTTGAAGAAGTGTCAATGGATTCAAGTAGAAACTAAAAAATGGACATATCAGTTATTAATTTATCTTCTGAAAGGCTCGGTTAGCTAATCTTTCTGCAGAGAAGTGAAGAGGAAACACTTGTAAAACATGTCAAATAACTCAATGATTAAAATGGAAGCAAGGGATATGACATATAGTAGCTAAGTTGTAATTTACTTTGAAAATTATGACATGAAAGTATTTTAATAAGAGCCCCTGTAATAGCTCTCAGACTAAAGAAAGAAATTAATATCTTCATTTGAAATGCAAGGTATACTTTACTTATTCCAGAATGAAGCAGATTCAACCAAGTTTAATTCTCTTTTCATTGTTCCTAATTAGCCATAGCTTATGTGAAATGACATTTACATGATCGGAGGAGATTATAAACAAGCCCTTTGCAGTGATCAAGTTGAGAATTTCCAAATTCAGTATTAGTAGTGAAAGTGTGACTTTAAAAGAGGCAAAGAGAGTTTTAAAACATGGTTGAGTGATCCTGTGCAGTTCTAATTTTCCAATGCATCTTTGCTCATTATATGGTCCACAGTGGGCCATATATAACTGCATTTCTGTAAACACCAATGGAAGAAACTTTTTTTTTTCCAATTTAATGTTTATTAAGCTTTTCGCATAAATGATGACAATGACAACACATGTAAATTGCAATTATACAAAGAACAATGGAAGAAACTTATATGTATTCCTACATGGATTTTTAATGTATCTTGCCATTAACAACTTTAAATTCTTCTGAATATTATTAAATACTACATACATTGAAATCCTGGGGCCAAATCCAGGTTGTTGCAAATGACATTACAGGGAATCTGGCAGGAGTTATGATTCACGAACAATGGGCAGCACAAAATCCTGACAGACTCCCCCATAACAATCATCTAAGTTTGGCTCTGAAATGTCATAGAATTTCATAGAAAACATTGAAAATGCGCTGTGGTGCTGAGTAATGTGCCATTTGAAGTGTTGGTTTCTTCTGGCTCACATCAGCATAATTATTAGGTCTTTCTTCATATACCAATAGGGAGAGACCTGTCAATCAAGTCAATTATAACACATAAATGTATAATTTTGCTTACACCTTTACAATATCATTGCACTTCAGATTCGGGACATTGATAACTTCAGTTCAAACATCGGCAATTCGGCGCCTGCCGCTTACTGACATTTTTTAAACTATTCACACTAACAGGTAAAAATCTGTTATATCAGCAAGTACACTGAGTGAAGCAGTTGCTCATTACTAGTCTGGATTAATCTCTACAGTAGTTCTACAGTAGAACTACAGTGACATTCTTCTGCACACATTTAATTATCATCCACCACCCCTCTACTGATGCTGTGATAGCCTAAACCCATTGATCCTCCATTTTGTAGCTACAGTATATGTCTGTAGATCATGCACAAAGAGCTGTGCATGTGATAATCCTCAAGATCCACCATCATAAAATATGTTCTTGTGATGATACATGTCACAGCCATCTAACATGTCATGTTACACCAAAGCTCCATAATGATAGAACACATTATATTGTTCTGCAACATGCCAGACATGAGTCAAAGGGGATGGATCTACGCCGCAGATGATTGGCCAATACACTGGGCCCCCAGAGAGGAACATTGCAGGCAATTCAACTCATAATTCAGTCTACCAAGCACACATATTCGACTGTTATGCAGTCTGTGCCTCAGAGTGATCCATTACTATGGAGTTCACAGCACAGTAAATCCCAGTCCCAAGCATTTCTCCTCATATGCTCTTCTTACACCAGCTATTTTCCAGTCAAAAATCTTGCCTGTCCTCATCTGACATAATGTCATTAACAACCACTTACAGCTCAGGCATTAGTCTCCACTCAATTCTTCTGAAATTTCCACTGTTAAATCTTTATTTCACTGACCCACCTTCCCTGACTACACCAGCTCTCAGTCTTCCAGACCCACCCTATTAGATCATTACTGAAAGGAAAACAAAAGTTTTCCAAAAGCAATGCTCTACAGGGAACAAATGTGAAGCTAAGTGACATGCTCTGCAAAGAAAAAAGATTGATGTAAGAGAAATGGTCTGCAGAAAAGGAAAGTGGGGCTTAAATAAATGTTCTACAGAGAAAGAAGGTGGGGCAAAAATAAATGATCTTCAAAGAAAGAAGGTGAGGCGAGAGTAAATGCTCTACAGAGAAAGAAGGTGGGGCGAAAAGTAATGATCTACAGAGAAGGAATGTGAGGTGAAAAGAAATTCGCAACAGAGAAGGAAGGTGGGTCAAAAAGAAATTCTCTATAGATAAGGAAGTTACAGTTAAAGTAAACATTTTACAGAGCAGGAAGGAGGGGCTTAAATAATTGCTCCACAGAAAAGGAAGGAGGGACCAGAAGAAATGCTCAACAGAGAAGGAAGGAGGGCCAAAAATAAATGCTCTACAGAGGAGGAAGGTGGGGCGAAAGGAAACATTCTACAGAAAAAAAAGGCGGGGCTAAAAGAAATGCTCAACAGAGAAGGAAGAAGGGGCTTAAGCAAATACTCGACAGAGAATGAAGGTGGGGTGAAATGAAATGCTCATCAAAAAAGAAAGAGGGGTGAAGAAATGCTCAACAGAGAAGAAAGGTGGGGTGAAAGGACACATTCTAAAGAGGAGGAAGGAGGGGTTAAAAAAAATGCTCTTCAGAGAAGGAAGGTGGGACAAAAAGAAATACTCAGAGAAGGAAGTTGGGACAAAAACAAATGTTGTACAGAGAAGAGAGGTGAGACAAAAGAAATTATCTAAAGAGAAGGAAGGTGGGGTGAAAGGAAAAATTCAATAAAGAAGAAAGGAGGGGTGTAAAGAAATGCTCAGCAGAGAAGGAAGGAGGGGGCTTAAAAATGCTCAACAGTGAAGGAAAGAGGGTTGAAGGGAACTTTTAAACAGAAAAGGAAGGTGGCGGAAATGAATTGAAGGGAAGCAGGGCAAAAATAAATGCTCAACAGTGAAAGAAGAAGGGGCGAAAATAAATGTTCAACAGAGAAGGAAGGAGGGGTTTATTTAAAGAAATGCTCAAAAAAAGAAGAAAAGTAAAATGAAATATTCTACATAGAAGGAAGGTGGGGATAAAATAAATGTTTAACAGAGAATGAAGGTGGGGTGAAATATACTAACTAGAAGGAAGGAGGGGCTAAAAGAAATGTTTAACAGAGAAGGAAGGTGGGGTGAAATATTCTACACAGAAGGAAGGTGGGCCTAAAAGAAATGCTTAACAGAGAAGGAAGATGGAGTTAAAATAAACAATCTACAGAGAAGGAAGGAGAGGCTAAAAGAGATGCTCAACAGAGAAGGAAAGAGGGGCTTTAAGAAATGCTTTACAGAAAATGAAGGTGGAGTGAACAGAAATACTCAACAAAAAAGTGAAGTAGGGCAAAATAAATGCTCAACAGAGAACGAAGGTGGGGCAAAAAGAAATGATCTACAGACAAGGAAGGTTTGGTGAAAGGAGACATTATACAGAGAAGGAAGGAGGGGCTAAAAGAAATGTTTAACAGAGAAGGAAGGTGGGGTGAAGATAAACAATTTACAGAGATGGAAGGAGAGGCTAAAATAAATGTTCTACAGAAAAGGAAGGTGGAGTGAAAACAAATATTCAACAAAGAAGGGAAGTAGGACAAAAATAAATGCTCAGCAGAGAAGGAATGTGGGGCAAAAATAAATGATCTACAGACAAGGAAGGTTTGGTGAAAGGAGACATTATACAAAGAAGGAAGGAGGGGCTAAAAGTAATTCTCAACAGAGAATAAAGAAGGGGCTTCAAGAAATTCTCAACAGAGAAGGAAAGTGTGGTGAAAAGAAATACTCAACAGAGACGGAAGGTGGGCAAAAAGAAATGATCTACAGACAAGGAAGATTTGGTGAAAGGAGACATTATACAAAGAAGGAAGGAGGGGCTAAAAGAAATTCTCAACAGAGAAGTGTCACAATCCGACGATAACAGCATGTGCTGAGGCACCAATCACTGGTAACTGGGTGTGGATCCACTGTCATCACCGCAGGCGAGATGGTAGATAGAGAACCACGCCAGGGAGCAGAGTCTAAGGGGCCCCCGGTCTTCACCGGAGACCACCGCAAAGCAGGACGGACTGTGCTGAGGGGAACCCCCAAGTCACTACCCCTGACCTGGCTACCTGCGCTGACAGCCGAGGTGCAGGACAGGAACTCCAGGTGCAGAAGCGGTGATAGACAGGTACAGCCAGAAAACGTATACAGCAGGATACAGCAGGAAACCGGACTGGTATAACAGCAGGATACAGCAGGTAACTGGACTGGTATAATGACAGGATACAGCAGGTAACTGGACTGGTATAACGGCAAGATGCAGCAGGTTCTAGACGGGTATAATGGCAGAATTCAGCAGGTAACTAGACAGGTATAATGGCAGGATACAGCAGTTAACTGGACTGGTATAACAGTAGGATACAGCAGATAACAGACAGGTATAAAGGCACAATATAGTAGGTAAACGTATGAGTCCAAGGACAGCAGAAACACAGCAGGTTCTGGACGGGTACAGGGACAGCAGAAGACGACAGACAGGGGGTCAGGAGATTAAATGGACTGCAGGAACTGAACCAGCATCTGAGGGGTTAAGTCCAGAATAGCAGACCTGAGAAGCTGGCAGGAGCTCAGATGGACACAGCATGAAGCACAACAATGGACTGACCCTGGAACACAGACAGGAAGTTCCTCTTATAGCTAGGAGTCACAGGTGAAGAGGAAGGCAAAAGAGGCACAGACCTAATAAAGGGCAGGAAGCTGCCATGCCCACGCCCTAGATGGTGCAGTGCATGTACAGGACCCCAGGAAGCAGGAGCAACAGGACAGGCACATATACAGCAGAGAACAATGGCTGCCAGGACCCCTGCACGGAGCCCCAGCAGAAACATGACGTGCACGGACACGGCAATGATCCAAGGCAGAGACCGTGGTGTGAACCGTGACAAGAAGAAAGGAGAGGCTAATAGAAATAATCTACATAGAAGGGAAGTGGGGGTGAAAAGAAAAACTCAACAGAGAAGTAAGTTGGGACAAAAATAAATGCTCAGCAGAGAAAAAAGGTGGGACAAAAAGAAATGATCTACAGAGAAGGAAGGTGGGGTGAAAGGAAACATTCTACAAATGAGGAAGAAGGGGCAAAAATAAATGCTTAACAGAGAAGGAAGGAGGGGCTTAAAGAAATGCTCAACATAGAAAGATGGAGGGGCTTAAAGAAATGCTTTACATAGAAGGAAGGTGGGGCTAAAAGATATGTTTAACTGAGAAGGAGGGTGGGGTGAAAATAAACAATCTACTGAGAAGGAAGGAGGGGCTTTAAGAAATGATCTACAGAGAAAGAAGGTGGAGTGAAAAGAAATAAGCAACAGAAAAGGAAGGTGGGGCAAAAATAAATGCTCAACAGACGAGAGGTGGGACAATAAAAAAATGATCTACAGAACAGGAAGGTGGGATAAAAGGAAAAATTCTCCAAAGAAGGAAGGAGGGGCATAAAGAAGTTCCCAACAGAGAGGGAAAGAGGGACTAAAAGAAATGTTAAACAAAGAAGGATGGTGGGGCAAAAAGAATTGCTCTATAGAGAAGGAAGGTGGGATGAAATGTAATGTTCTACAGAGGAGGAAGGTGGGGTACAAAGAAATGCTCTACAGAGAAGGAAGGTGGGCGAAAAGAGGATCTACAGAGAAGAACGATGGGGTGAAGGGAATCATTTAACGGCGAAGGAAGGTGGGGCAAAAATAATTGCCCTACAGAGAAAGGAAGGGGGCAAAAGTAAATGCTATACAGAGAAGAAATGTGCAGCGAAAATAAATGCTCCTCAGTGAAGGAAAGTGGAGCTAAAAGAAATTCTCTACAGAGGAGGAAGGTGGGGTAGAACTAAATTCTCTACAGGGAAGTAAAGTGGGGCTAAAAGAAATGTGTCACAGAGAAGGAAGGTGGAAAGAAGAGAAATGCTCTGCTGAGAGGGAAGGTGGGGTGAAATAAACTTTCTACAGAGAAGGAAGATCAGACTCAAATAAAATCCAAACAGGAGGAGAAGGAACCCAATGAAGAAGATGTCTTAACATTTTTTAAGATAATCTTTTAGATAAAAGTAAGAGCTTAAGGGTGATATGCTGCACCTGTTTGAGGAGCTTTGCAGAGGAAGAGGAATGATCAGAGAAGATGCTAAGGAGGTTTTGATGTTCTACTGTGGAAGAAGGAGTAATAAGATGAGATGCTCAGTAGGCACATGATATGGTGAGATGATCTGCAGAGGACGAGGGTTGATTGTAGAAGAGCATTACTGCACTGTACTTTAATCTCTGACAGTGTGGACTGCATTCTGCAGAAATCATAATTATGTAACTTCTCTAAAACAGCTTTAGAGTGACCTAAGGCTTTTTTTTAGAAAATTTACATTATGGTTTCTATAGTGGGCAACCTGTGCTGCAAGTTGAAGCATAGTAATGTGTAGTAATGAGCTGCCTCTTCAAGCTACTGAATCACCACTGATTGACAGTTTTCTACTTAACCCTAACCTTCTAGGATCTAGAATAAAGGTACATGAAAGATATATGATCTTCAATGAGAATACAAATGTATTTATGCATTTAGAGAGTACATATAAGAATTGCAGTCATGACCAAGAAGAAGCAATTAAATAATACTAAAAATACAAAAAAAGTCTTGGCTTTCTTAAAGATCACTATTTCACTATAGCATGGTTTACAAAATATGCAGATGCTTGTAAGAGTTTAGTTAAGGTTTTATTATAATAACGATGGTTCATCTGCAAAAGTGTACATGAAGCATATGATTCATGTACCAAAACCTTGCAGATGTTCATAAAATGTTCTTTTTTTAATCTACTATAATATACCTTATATATTTATTTCCAAATCATATCCCTTACAACATTATAGGAATGTTTCCACAAAGCAAATTCTACTGCACAGCCCTCAGTTAGCTGTGAGCTGACCGTGCCTCAGAATGAGGAGGGCAGCGCTTGTGGCTCTCCTCTCCATTCACTTCTAAGGGCTTGTTCACACAACGTTTTTGTGATCTGTTTTACGGATCCGTTTTACGGATCCGCAAAATGGATCTAACAATTGTCAGTGTGATTAACATTGAGTTCAATGGCAAAAGCGCATTGCTGTTCTCACGGGAGATCAGGGATACGCTTTTGAGGGCTCTCCTGCACTGTGCTTTTTGCATCCGCTTTAAGAATTGACATGTCAATTCTTATTGCGGTTTACGCAAGTGAAAGCCCATAGGAGATAATGGAATCCGCTTTTGGCACCTGTCCAAAAGCGCTCCATACTCTGGGTACGTATCAGCTGCGCTTTGCATCCTGAAAGCGGATGCGAAAAGCGCAGTTGGCGGCCGGACGGGGCATCGGCGGTGAGTGACGGAGGCTGTACGGACGGGGCATCGGCGGTGAGCGGCGGCGGCTAGGCGGACAGGAGATCGGCGGCTGGACAGGTGAGGTGCTGCAGGGGGATGGATGGATGGTTGGCTGGGGAGGTGAGGTGCTGCAGGGGGATGGATGGATGGGGAGGAGAGGTGCTGCAGGGGGATGGATGGATGGCTGGGGGAAGGTGAACTGCTGCTGGGGGAAGGAGAGTGAGAGATATTTTTCCCCTCCCTCAAAACGTAGCCGGAAAGCGGATCCGTAAAATGCAAGTGAAAAAGCATTCAATACGGATCCAAATAAAGTATCAACTGTTGCGTTTTTCAGATCCGCTTTCCGTACGCGCTTTTCACTTCTCAAAAACAGATCCATAAAAAGAATCAAAAACGTTGTGTGAACAAGCCCTAAAGGAGCTCAGAACATACCCAAGGGAGTGCGCTCTGCTACATTAGAGAGCTCTCATAGAAGTCAATGAGTGGGTGTCCGCAAGTGCCACCCTCTTAACTTGCAGCTAGCTGAGAGCTGACCTGTGCAGTAGACTTTGCTTCATGGGTACACTCTTTTAATCAACATTTATTTCATTTTCTGTGGGCTTTCTGCAGTTCTGTATCAGTTACTTGCTAAAAAATAGAAAACTCAGTAGTTCTGTATGCCTCAACTTACAGGAAACAGCTCTGTCAAGCCCATGAAATTAGGTAACTGAAGGGGTGAAGCTCTATCAGGACAAGGATTTGGGTATTATTGTTTTACAAAGCAAAGGAAAACAGCATTTAAACAAAAATGCTGCTGCTCAGCTTCAGAGAAATTAGACTACATAAAGCACATGGAAACTGCAAATTACACAGCATACAGGACAGAGGAATTAATTAAGACTCAAGTAAGCAATATGAGCATACATGCCAACTCTCCCGTTTTTGGCGGGGGGGTCCCGCTATTTGGGGTCCCCCCCGCCCTCCCGGGGGAGTTGGCATTTCCTCCCGCCGCCCTGCGTCGCTGAGGAGATCGGGCAGGAGCCTGGCCGGAGCTGCAGGAGCCTGGTCAGGTAAGTGGAATTTATTATTTTATTTTTATTAGTTTTAGGGGGCACTATCTGGCTACAATGGTGGGTCTACCTGGCAACAATGGGGGCACTACCTGGCTACTAATGGGGGCACTACCTGGCTACTAAAGGGGGTACTACCTGGCTACAATGGGGGCACTACCTGGCAACAATGGGGGCACTACCTGGCTAACAATGGGGGCATGGGGGCACTACCTGGCTAACGATGGGGGCACTACCTGGCTAACAATGGGGGCACTACCTGGCTAACGATGGGGGCACTACCTGGCTACAGAGGGGGCACTACCTGGCAAACAAGGGGGGCATCTACCTGGCAACAGAGGGGCACTACCTGAAAAGCAATGGGGGCCTCTACCTGGCCCCAGAGGGGGCACTAGCTGGCAAACAATGGGGGCACTAGCTGGCAAACAATGGGGGCACTACCTGGCAAACAATGGGGGGCATCTACCTGGCTACAAATTTGGCTCTACCTGGCTACAGAGAGGCATCTACCTGCTGTAAAGGGGCACTACCTGGGTATGGGGGGCTACTACCTGGCTATAAGGGCATCTACCTGGCTTTCTTCCAAAGCCGTTATGCAGTTAGGTGGAGTAGGTGTGGCTTTTTGAAGGGGCGTGACATACCGTCAAGATGGCCGTGGTCATGCAAATTTCTCCCGCGGCGTGCTTAGCGCGCCGCCCACTGATATCTCCTGCTTTTTCATTTTCAAAAGTTGGCAACTATGAATATGAGTCACATGATTGTCGTGGCTCTGTAGCTGCCTGAGCTGCTGGATCTTTTCAGACCATGATCAGCTCTTCAGTCAGTGCAGGGGATGCATTTCACCGGTATTTCCACTGTGACTGGGGCTAATATTCCAGCCCCAGCTACACTGGAAATCACCAAAAAACAAAACATTTATATAAAAATGTCCCCCACAAAGGTCTCTTTCTGACCTTATTGGGGAGCACAATATGTAAAAGAAGTTAAAAAAAAATGCACACAAAATAAAATATTATTGAAATATATACTAATGTCCTAAACTGCAACTTTTATCCCTTCTACCAATGACCCTAAATCTTTATATCACCTATATATAAATGTCCATGATGGAAATGTGACACTTTGCTGTTAAAAAAAATATTAAATAAAAAAAATGTGAAAAGCAAACTTTACCCCATATATATGAAACTAATGTAAAATGACATAAAAATAAAGCCTAACATATCACGGTAAAAATGCAAAAAAATAACACAAACACAAGGCCGTACTTACAGCAAAATGGCTGAACAATGAACTAATCCCAGTAGGGAGTTTAAGCTTGCCAATGGCAAATCTGGATTGTGATTGAGAATACACTCTACCTTTGACAATAGGTTCCCTTCTTTTTGGGAATCAACACAAAATACTGAGACCCTCTGCTCCCCAGTATTACAGGGCAAAACTACATACTAAAAAAATGTGAATATGAGGTACTAGTTGTTATATTGAGTAATATACACGCTAGCTCGCAACCCACGTCAAGGGTCCTTATTGTCAGCATTTTGTGTTGGACATTTGAAATGTGCTGGGCAGCTCGCCCAATCGAATAATAGGAGCATCATCAATTTGTGGTAAGCTAGCATGGCATACCATATGTGTATAATTGGCACTGTATAGTCTTATCTATATGCAATTGTAATACTAGCAATCACCCCCCTCATGGATAGTAGGCGTGATAGATCATCTTTATCAGCATTTTTGCATTTGAATTGTATTGTCGCTTTTCTGCATGCTGCTGTGAACTGGAACTTATTAAATGTGCAGTTTTTTACTAGGTACTTTCCTCCCTTCCCCCAGTGGATGGGATTGTGAGCAACTGTTCATTAGTTGTCTGCACCTTTTAACTTTCTCCCAGGTAGCACTGGGGCTTATATTGCCTCTTACTGGGATTAGTTCATTGTTCAGTCTTGAGCTTTTAAGCATGGCTTTGTGTTTTGTGTTTTTAAGTAAATAATGTCCCATTTTTCTGTAATTTTTTTTTTCTACAAAAACTGAGTATAAGAAAGAGTTATAGCATTCAAACTGGCGTATACTACGAAAAAGGAAAATGTGCCTCGTCAGGAAGGAGGGTAAATGGCCCGACCAGGAACTGATTAAGATGCCAAATATTTCAGATACATTTTATGAAAATAACCCTTTATTAATATAAGAAGAGCCATATTCACCAATTTAGTAAGTAGATCACAAATACAGGGAATGTTTAAATTATGTAGAACAATAAATCTATGTAGAAAAAAACATGTCTAGTGTCATTTATAGAACAAACTAGATCTTATATGAAAATCTATTGTGTTTTTATTAAAGAAAGTGTAAATACTGTAAGATGGCAGCCGGAAGAGTCTGCAATGGTGTATATATTCCGCCAGGGTTCTGCATGCACCATGATGAATGGATGGCAAGCGACTTCAAAGAAAAGGAAAGTCGCATGGTCCCGCCACTGGTAGGTGGCAGTTACGTGTCACCAAGGTACTGGCCTTGGTGAGGTAGGAGCCGTTGTTTGTTGTCAGCTGCGATATGTAGTTGGCACATGTTTAACAGCTTACTCCGGGACGGCTCTTACCGGGAGCAGTCAAAGTGTTGGGTGGGTGACTGCTCCCCTCCCCAGGATCCAGTCCACATTTCCCAAG
>JAODAL010013103.1:0-92558 GCA_025379985.1 Phyllomedusa bahiana
TTCTCATTCATTGAGGGAACCGTGAATGCCAACATGTACTGTATGCAAAAAGGAAAAAAGAAAGGGGGCGCACAATAGCGTTATATTGCAACTGGAAAAGTAGAAAAGTCGAGAGAAATATTCTCACCTTCTAGTGTTGCGCTTTTATTGTAGAGGCACAACACTCATAAGCGCTTGCAGGGCTATTTATACCCCGTAGCCCTTACTACGGCAGCCGATGGTCTCTGTTGCTCCGCTCGGATGACCGGTAGGAGAAAAAGCCACAAAATGGAGAAAAAGGAAGAAATGGACCCGGCGCACGTGCAGGTGTAGGTAAAAAAGCCAAGTCTAGAGGCTTCTCATTTAAAAGTTTTTATTCTTAAAAATGTCGCAGCGTTGCCGCACTAGCATTACTACTCGTTCTGAAATTATTTCAAAAACTACTAAGGCAGTATATCCCATCAAACACACATTAAACTGCAAAAGTTCATTTGTTATATATGTCATCGAATGCAGTTGTTCACTCCAATATGTAGGCAGAACGTCCAGACCCCTACACCTCCGCCTAAATGGCCACAGAGGTGACCTACTACACAGTGTGTCACGTCATTTTAATGAAGTTCATCAGAGAGACTTTAATATTTTAAATATCACTCCAGTTGATTTTATTTCCCTGAAATTACCAAACCGTCTACAGGCTCTCCAGAAAAAAAGAGATGTTCTGGATCTACAGATTACAGACCCTGTCCCCCAAAGGGCCTCAATGATGCCACCGAGTTAATTTATTAATTCCATTGAGCCATGTTCTATCTCTTTTTTTAGAAGATTTTTTTCTGTGTTTTCTTGTTCGTTTATACCAAGAACGAAAAGATATTTCTCTTAAATCATTTATTTACATGCAACAAATAATAAATGCATTAATAAATGGTTTTAAGGTTAAGTCTATAAGACCACAATAGGCTATATAAATTTTATTTGAAATTTCTACACTTTATTTATATAATTCTAGGAACAGTACCAGTACATACTGTCTTATTGGCATTATATTCGCGCTCCTTGTTCTGTAACTAGGAGGTTTTAATAACTAAACATTTGTATTGCTTCCCGTTTTTTATTGATTGTAATGTATATCCAACTTGTATCCAGTTAATTTATTTGTGTCATTTTCACTTTTTTCACAGATGTTAATTACATCTGTTCACATTAAGTCACCAGTACACCAGCATCTATGGGACCTACGGTGACTTTCTTCTTTCTTCATTTATCTTCCCTCTAATCTCAATACTTGATATCTTCACCGAGCATACTCCATCACTCACTTAGTCCCGGTCCCCAGACCCGGTCCCTAGACCCGCTACTGATCAATATTGGTCTAGCTAGCATCGGCCACTAGCTCCCATGAACTTCTCTATGTTATTTGCCATAGAGGAGTAGCTCCCTTTTTCATTGGTTTATTCACAACTCCCGGTATAAGTCCCAGCCTATCGGTGAGCCTCATTTTTCTGCACACCGATTGGCCAGTTCATAAGTACCCACCAATAGCATAACCTATCACAGGATGTCCCTATATCGACCTACCATTGGTTCATTCAATTTTACCTCTCTTACCTCAACCAATCATATGCATCTACTCCTATATGAATAGTTTTAGCGCACATTTATCTTCTTTATAGCGGCAATCCTTTTTTAAACTATTCCCTCACTCTCATTGGTCCATTTGTATTCACCGCCTTTCTTGCTATTGGACACTTTTTTTTCCCTTCCACCAGCTCTTCTTTGTTCTCTAATTTTTCCCCGACTTTTTTTCTTTATACCCTAAGTGGTGATTTATCTACATCACCACCTTAAATAAGTTTGTTTCCCCCACCCCATCAATACACTATACAACAATTCAATTTAATTTTTCTATCTTTATTATCACAACACACATCGAAGTTCAACATATGCACGGGGTTCCTGACATGACTCCCGGGTCTTCCCGTCTCTTCTCTCTGCTCGTCTTCATTTTGATTGACACCTTTCTCCTCCAAGTGTCTTTCTTTTTCTTCACACAGGTGTTCCACGTCACTTACCTGTAAATAAGTATCATTCAATTACAATACATGTCAGCACTATATATACTCTATGTTTTAGTTATTCTTTACTTCTGATGAAGCGCGGGTACACGCGCGAAACGCGTAAAGTCTTTTTTAAGTTCCTATGTTTTTAATTTTGTCTCGGCAACGCCGCGACATTTTTAAGAATAAAAACTTTTAAATGAGAAGCCTCTAGACTTGGCTTTTTTACCTACACCTGCACGTGCGCCGGGTCCATTTTTTCCTTTTTCTCCATTTTCCAACATGTACTGTGACATACTGAAGCAGAGCATGATTACCTCCCTTTGGAAACTGGGCCAAAGGGCAGTAGTCCAACCTGATAACAACCCCAAACAAACCTTCAAGATGAACACTGCCTTGTTAAAGAAAATGAGGGTAAAGGTGCTGGACTGGCCAAGCATGTCTCCAGACCTAAATCCTATTGAGCATCTGTGGGACACCCACAAATGGAAGGTGGAGGAGCAGAAGGTCTCTGACATCCACAAGCTCAGTGATGTCATCATGGAGGAGTGGAAGAGGATTCCAGTGGCTGCAACCTGTGTAGCTGTAGTGAACTCCATGTCCAAGGGAGTTAAGGTAGTGCTTGAAAATAATGGTGGCCACAGAAAACATTGACACTTTGGGCACAATTTGTCCATTTTCTCTTAGGGATGTACTCACATTTGTTGCCAGTGGTTTAGACATTGACAGCTGTGTGTTCAGTTATTTTGAGGCAAAACACATTTTCACTGTTAAACTGTACACTGAGTACTTTACATTTTATCAAAGTGACATATCTTCTGTGTTGTCCTATAAAAAGATACGATACAATATTTACAAAAAATGTGAGGGGTGTACTCACTTTGTGAGATACTATACATATACATTCCTGCCCCACCGTAGTTTTCAACTATTTAACTATTTTTGTCCCAAAGTCACACATACAATTGAGAAGACACACTGGAGCTTGCAACCCACTTGGAATCTGCCCAGTAGGCATATGGACATTGACCCAAGAAAAAGCACCAGAAGTGAAAAGAATAGCATAAAGAAAACAGCACTTTATGTGCATTTTGAATATAATGTTTGGGTGGGCATACTAAAATTAATCATAACTACACATTTATTCCCCTGGTAGATGAACATTGCATCTACCTATTGAAATACCAGCTCAGAGAAACAGATGTCCAGTACCAGCAGATCTGACTGATTGGAAGTTACCCTCGGCATTTCAGGAATTTCTTAGCAGCCTGGAGGAAATCAATGGTAAATTAAAGAATTCTTTAAGATCTGCGCCTTAGTTTAGTTGAAAAAAAAAACAACTATTAAGGGGTCAAAATGTTGCCAACTGTTCTGAATGCTTACTTGGGCTCAATAAAAGAAAAATTTTAAAAGGAGGGATGCTGCTGCTATTTTCTTTATCTTTGGATTAGTTTAGCTACAGTCAGCCCTGTCATGGTAAAAGGTTTATTATTTTCTCCCAGCAACCCTGAACTCTTGCTAAGTGACATTAAACATGCTGTCTGGAGGTATGCAGTAATATTTTTTATGAGCTAGAAAGGAAAGCCACAGATATCACAGAGGAAAATGAATGCAGTGATGCAGCGTGTTCATTATATAGCAGGTTAGAACATAAAAAATTTCACAGAAGAGGTATCATCTATATAGCACCTAGGAGTCATCCCAATGTGTGCTTTCACATAACAGGCATGAGTCTGTAGGTATGGTATACATGTACACTATATGGTGTGCATATGTCTTTGAGTTTAGTGGCATTATATTGACTGCTCCTAATACATTTGTGCACTAGTCATTGCAGATTTAAAAATGTTCTTCATCTATACCAGCACTCCATCTACTATTTAAAGAGGTGCTTCTTGTTTAGTCCTTGGCCCTTTGGCATTTGCTAGTGTGTCATATTGAATTTTCTGCTTCTGACCTTGGCTGTCCTCTTAACCCCACTTCTTGTCTGCCCCCTGCCCTAATCTTCTGTTTGGACTGTGTATTAAAATAACTCTGCCTTCCCCTGATCAGTTTTCTCTCGATGTCTATTGCCTGCACTTTCTGTACCTCTTTTCAAGCAAAAGCCATTGCCATGGGAGACTGTGCAAAGGGTAGAAACCTGCAAGTTTCCTGCAGTAGAGTCACAGCCCTCTTGCTTAGGTTGAGGGTAGATTCCTGGATCTCCTTTGACTTGATTTCTCTGCAGTCATATGCCAAGTCCTACTCTCAACTCAGTGAACATATCACTCACCTTAGGAGCTGTGACAAAAAAATGAGTCCAAGAATCCCCCTGATATTTCTCTTCCTGAGAGTCAAGATTTAGTTGGAGAATTATCTCAGCAGAGTTTATATCGTCAGCTATACCAGATGATAAAGAATATTTCGGCATTTTAGCTGCAGCTTCTACTCCATCTTCCGTTGCTATTGGAAACAAATCACAGGGCCATAGATCTCTTGAAAATAAGTGGGATATGATTAAATATAAGCAGAAAAGAAATATGTTGTTATTGGAAACCCTAGTCTTCATCTTCCCATGCCTCCACCCTATGATGGTGACCGAATGCCGAAAAAACATGCCCAAGAGGGTTCATCAGGGGAAGTAGGTCATATGAGCTGATAATAGTGATACCAACTACACCAACTGTCAATACAGTGATCAGCTATACGTCCGGGGTGGCCTATGTTTTCATAGACAACATTGGTCACCCCAGACTTATAATAGCCGGGGCGTGTAGCTAGTATCACTATAATCAGCTCATATGACTTACTTCCCCTGATGAACCCTCTTGGGCATGTTTTTTGGTGTGAGAGGGGAATTTCTGGATTTATGCTTTATATTGTTTAGCGCCTTATGTTGTAATTTCTACAGGAGGGATTCATCTGGCCAAGGAGATTGCAATGTCTCCATAGAGCCAGAATTCGTTTCTGATAGGGCCGCCCTTTTCGTTGCGATGACCCCATTTCCACTCAGGCCGTAGGAGGTGGATAGACTATGATATTGGGTCAGAACCAAATGCTTCATTGTTTTTCTCCTTTGGCTTAGGACTACGGTTCAATATATCTGTTGGATCGGGAATTCGGTCGATGGAGAAGACTGTGATCTAAACAAAGTAAGGCCATGTCCCCACGGCACGGGTTTTCGGCCGGTTTTTCAGCTAGTTTGCTGCTTTATTACACCGCCTGAAAAACCGGCCAAAAATGAGCACAATTGTGCTCTATGGAAAACCCGTGCAGCAGTCCCCACTGCACGGGTTTTGCCGCCGGACGGTTTTGCCGCCGGCGGTCCGGCGGCAAAACATTGTAGAAGCACAATCTTCCGTCCGGTTTGCAGACAGAATATGTGCTTCTCAATGGGAGGGTGGAGGGCTCTTCTCCGCTCATCGAGGAGAAAAGCCGCCCCCCCCCACGGCCGTGGGGAAAAAAACGGCCGGTATTTGTCCACTGCCGTGTGGATTCGCCCTAACTGTAACTGATAAACTGTTGTTTCTTCTTTTTGAAGCATACTGGTTGTTCTGGCCACATATGAAACTAATCTATATTTGGTTTTTCCTTTGAGACCTTTGTGTCTGGACAGATTTTTTAATGAAAATTTATTATTAAAAGTTATATTTTAGCCATTGGCGATATTGATACTGTGGTACTTCTGTTTGCATAAGCCACAGTTTTATACCATTATTTCTGCTGTGATTATCTTCAGTTGTATTCGTACATCAAGTCAACTCCACAGTCAGACAGTAGGCAATTCAGTTCCACACTTTGGCTTCCAAATCAGCCTGGAACGAGTCCTATTTGCTGCATTCTGGGAAAGCCTGCTGGTCACATTAAAGATGAACTTCTGGCCAAAAATGTCCGACCTTTTTAGATAACCGCATAACTCTGGCGATCAGGTTTGCTGAAAGGCTACATGAAATTGGGCAAACGGATGTGACATCTGACATCCACCTTCCTGAGACCTCTTCAACCTTCATTTATTTTTCCACAGGTGGAACCTACGCAGGTAATACTCTAACTTTCTGTGAAGAACTGTATCTGTAGATGCAGCAACAACTTTACCATGAAGCCAAATATAATTTCTTTCTGGACTGTCCTGGCAGGCATGAAAACTCCAAGAGAGATGACTTTGGGCCAAGATTATTCCTCTCCAAGCATTACCTTGTCTGCCACCCTGTGGCCACCCTCAGACACTAGTTTTGCAGTAAAAGCATTTGTGGACTGTGCCACATTCTTTTTTTTGGAAAAGGATGATGGCTCCCTACAGTCTTGCATCAGTTATGGAGGTCTGATCCAATAATCCACCCTTAACTTCCTAATCATTTGACAGAATTGTGGTGCCAAAATCTACACCAAGCTGGATGGTCTTCTAATTTAGTTCGGATTCAGGAAGGTTGATGATTGGAAACTGCTTTTAGTACCCATGACGGACATTTTGAGTATCCCGTGACGCCTTTAGGCCTATGTAAGGTACCAGCAGTCTTTCAAGAATTTGTTAATTAAATTTTCTGTTATTTTTTTTATATCTTTGTGGTGATCTTTCTAGATAATATGTTTGTTTTCTTTCCTGATTTAGAGGCATGTCAAAACAGTACTTACCCACTTTTGAGAGAATTATCTTTATGCCAAATTGAAGAAATGTCTCTTTGAACATACTAATAGGCCTTTCTAGGATATATAATTTCTAAACAAGGCTTACTCAGGGATCCAGAGAAACAATATCCTGTGCTAAACTGGCCACGTCAAGTAGGACTCCATGCTATTTTGCACCTTTGTTAATTTACAAATTACTAGCAACAGTTTATTCTACACTTCTCTGGGCTGGTGGTCTTCATTGCTACATTAAGTTAGTTAATATGGTTAAAAAAGATATCTGTCCATCAAGTTCAACCAAGAGTGGGGAAAGATGTGGATGAAGGGAGGGTTAGAGGGAATTTTTAAGCTTTGTTTCTCTCCAATCTGCCCTAAAGGAGTATTTAATTTTTGCTCCCAGAATTGCCATCAGACTGGATCTAAACGTTTTATCCATCTACATGAGTATTAACATTATTAAGTTGTAAGTAGTTATCTAAGCCTTTCTTGAAATCCTCAACTGTTCCTGCTGTGACCAGCTCCTTAGGTGGCTATTACACAGATTTTAAAAAACACACTGTTTGGCTATGCACATCCAAAAACATTTTTTGAAAAAAATAAATATAGGTGCACACTGGTGAGGCAATAAAATACATCTTTTCTAAATGGCAGCGGCGCACAGTGTGCCGCTGACATTTGGAATAGATGTATTCCACAGATTTACAGTTCTCATACTGAAGAAGGCTTTTCTTCTCTGGATTATTGAATATATTTTTTTCCAGCCAGAGGGAGTGTCATCTTATTTTTTTAGGGTATTTTACATGAAATAGCCTTGTACAATACTTTTTGTTGGGGCCATTTATATAAACTAATTATGTCTTTCTGAGTAGATGCTCCAGTTTGGTTACTCATATCTGTACTTTTTCTAAATCCAGTATAGGCAGTCCCCGGGTTACATACGAGTTAGGGACTGTAGGTTCGTTCTTAAGTTGAATTTGTATGTAAGTCGGAACCAATATATTTAGTACATGTATGGTGTATATGTATGGTGTATATGTATGGTGTGTAATTATAGGCAGGTATGTCCCTCATAGATAGGTATAGGCAGCTATGTCCCTCATAGATAGGTATAGGCAGCTATGTCCCTCATAGATAGGTATAGGCAGCTATGTCCCTCATAGATAGGTATAGGCAGGTATGTCCTTCATAGATAGGTATAGATTGGGCTTATTAAAAAATAACAAATACTCACCTTGCTCCCCCGCTGCTCCGAGGCTTACCTCGCCCTCAGTCTTCTGGCACAGGCCAGTGATGTCATCAGGCCGCGCAGGCAGCGTGATGACATCGTGCGCTGCCTGTGCCGGAGACTTCGGAAGGTCGCAGGTCTGCTTGAGGCCTTCCGGAGTTCTATTTCGGAGCAGGGAGCGCTCTCTCTCTGCTCCGCAAAAGAGTCTTCTGCTGTATGCGCTCCGGAAGGAGTCGCATACAGCCGAAGCAATCCCTGCTGGTTCCCGGGCCATGGCAGTGCCCGGACGCGAATGCGGACCGGAGAGTCCGCTGTATGCGCTCTCAGGAGTCGTATACAGCTGCGAAGATCGCTGAGAGCGCTCGGGCCACCGCAGCGCCAGGACGCTGTCGACTGTCCCTGGCTTGCGTCGTTCATAACTAGGGGACAGACGTAAGTCGGAACGACGTAAGTCGGGGACTGCCTGTATATCCTTTCTATAAACTGGAGTGAAGAACTGAACTGCATATTCCAAATGAGGATCCACCAATGCTTTATACAGCGGTAATATCACAACCCTGTCCCGCACGTTCATGCCTCTTTTAATACGCGACAATATCCTGCTGGCAGTTGATTGACATTGCATGCTGTTCTGCAATCTATGATCTACAAGAACGCCAAGATTCTCCCAGTTTTTCTCCCCTAGAGCATACAGTGAAGGAAATAATTATTTGATCCCTTGCTGATTGTGTAACTTTACCCACTGACAAAGACAGTCTATAATTTTAAGGCTAGGTTAATTTTAACATTGAGAGATAGAATATCCAAAATAAAATCCAGAAAATCACATTGTATAAATTATATAAATATATTTGCATTTTGCAGTGAGAAATAAGTATTTGATCCCCTTTGGCAAACAAGACTTAATACTTGGTGGCAAAACCCTTGTTGGCAAGCACAGCAGTCAGATATTTTTTGTAGTTGATGATAAGGTTTGCACACATGACAGGAGGAATTTTGGTCCTTTCCTCTTTGCAGATCATCTCTAAATCATTGAACTGTTCGTGCTCTTGAGCTGATTCGATGAGATTGAATTTGAAATCCAGGGCCGAGGCTCTCCTCTCAGCAGGCGTCTCTCCTCTCAGCAGGCGTGTCTCTCCTGCCAGGAGATGTGTCTCTCCTCAATGAAGCTGTGACATCATCGTTCTGTGTGAGGCAGCCAAAGCAGAAGGATGTCTGGACAGAAAAGATCTGTAGCCTCCTGCATGCTTCTCATGTGTCTCCAGAGTTTCATCTTCAGGCTCCACAAGCTCCTTGCTGTATTATAACCATACTTGGCAAATTTTGAAAGTGGAAAAGTGGGAGATTGTTAAGGGTGGCGCACGGATTTGCATGACCACGCCCATCTTGATGGTGCACCCTGCCCATTAGAAAAAGCCACACCCACTCCACCTAAATGCATAACAGCTCTGGAAGAAAGCCAGGTAGATTCCCCTCTAGCCAGGTAGTGCCCTTATAGCCAGGTAGTAGCCCCTTATAGCCAGGTAGTAGCCCCTTATAGCCAGGTAGTGCCCCCTAATAGCCAGGTAGATGCCCCTATAAACAGGTGATGCCCCTTATAGTTAGGTAGTGCCCCTAATAGCCAGGCAGTGACCCCTAATAGCCAGGTAGTAGCCCCCCTATAGCCAGGTAGTACCCATATAGCCAGGTAGGGCCCCTATAGCCAGGCAGTGCCCCCTTGTAGCCAGGTAGTGCCCCATTTTGAGCCCGGGAGTGCCCCCTTGTAGCCAGGTAGTGCCTGCTATTGTAGCCAGGTAGTGCCCTCTTGTAGCCAGTTAGTGCCCCCTTTGTAGCCAGGTAGTGCCCTCTTGTAGCCAGGTAGTGCCCCCTTTGTAGCCAGGTAGTGCCCCCTGTAGCGAGGTATTGCCCCTTGTAGCCAGGTGCTGTCCTTTGTAGCCAGGTAGATGCCCCCAATAGCTAATAAAAAAAATAATAAAAACTACTCACCTCACCAGGCTCCCTGTAGCACGTCCAGCTCCTGATGATCTCCTCAGCGTCGCAGGGGGAGTGAGTACATCCGTGCGTCACGCCCCCTGAGACGCTGATCTGTATGTACAGCGCCAACCGGCTGCCATACATACAGGGGAGAAAGCAGGAAGGGGACGATCCCTCCCGCCTCCTCCCTGTACAGCAGCTGCACGGAGCGTGCAGCTGCTGACTGACTGTGCGGCTGCAGCCACACAAGTCAGTGAGACTCGCCGGGTGGGTGAGCGGCCACTTCCGGTGCCGCGGTCATTTAAAGAACCCCCGCTGCCTGTTGGCGGCGTGAGGTTCGCCAACTCTGCCGGGGAGCGGGGGGGACCCCCATTAGCGGGACCCCCCGCCAAAAGTGGGAAAGTTGACATGTATGACTATAACCAGTTATACACTCAGCCTGAACTGATGAAACACATGTGAGGAAGCACACTGCCCTCCCCTCCTCCCCTTCTGTTACCAGACAGGAGACTGTATGACTGTGGTATATGGAGGAATACACACTGCCCTCCCCTTCTGTTACCAGGCAGGAGACTATGACTGTGGTATATGGAGGAATACACACTGCCCTCCCCTCCTCCCCTTCTGTTACCAGACAGGAGACTGTGGTATATGGAGGAATACACACTGCTCCCTCTGTTATCTGTTTACTTTCGGTTTCAACTGTTCAGAGGGGAGTAAACACAGAGTGTGCAGGCAGCCAATCACAGCGCATGGGGCGTGTCTGGGGCATTTCCTGGCTGGGGGCGTATCCCAACAGGCTGAATGAATTGTTAGCCAGCCAATCACAGTGCAGGGGGCGTGTCTAGGGCGGGATCCGACTGGGGTGTGTCCCAACTAGCCAATCACAGAAGAGGGGGGGTGTCCCGATTAGCAGCAGCAAAAATAGAATACAGATTTATAGAAAAGCTAATATCTGCTAAACCAAGTGACTGATGTAATGCAACCCAATTACAAAAGTGCTTATTTTTACTGTCCCCATAATCTGAGACATGATCTTTGTAGCAATACAACCCCTTTAAGATTTTGAGGCTGTTGCTTGGCAACTTGGAGGTTCAACTCCCTCCATAAGTTTTCTATGGTTTTAAGGTCTGGAGACTGGCTAGGCAACTCCATGACCTTAATGTGCTTCTTTTTGAGCCACTCCTTTGTTGCCTTGGCTGTATGTTTTGGGTCATTGTCTTGCTGGAAGACCCAGCCATGACCCATTTTTAATGTCCTGGCAGAGTGAAGGAGGTTGACACTCTGGATTTTATGGTACATGGCTCCATCCATTCTCCCATTGAGGCGGTGAAGTAGTCCTGTGCCCTTAGCAGAGAATCACTCCCAAAACATAATGTTTCCACCAACATGCTTGACAGTGGGGACGGTGTTCTGTGGGTCATAGGCAGCATTTCTCTTCCTACAAACACCGCAAATTGAGTTAATGTCAAACAGCTCAATTTTTTTCTCATCTGACCACAGCACCTTCTCCCAATCACTCGCAGAATCATCCAAGTGTTCATTGGCAAACTTCAGACGCGCCTGCATATGTGCTTTTATGAACAGGAGAACCTTGTGGGCACTGCAGGACTTTAAACCATTATGGCGTAATGTGTTACCAAAGATTTTCTTGATGACTGTGGTCCTAGCTGCCTTGTGATCATTAACAAATTCCCCCCTTGTAGATTTTGGCTGATCTCTCTCCTTCCCCATGATCAAGGATACCCAACGAGGTGAGATTTTGCATGCTGCCCCAGATTGATTTCGATTGACAGTCATTTTGTATTTCTTCCATTTTCTTACTATTGCACCAACAGTTGTCTCCTTCTCACCCAACGTCTTACTTCTGGTTTTGTAGCCCATTCCAGCTTTGTGCAGGTCTATGATCTTGTCCCTGACATCCTTAGAAAGCTCTTTTGGTCTTGCCCATGTTGTAGAGGTTAGAGTAGTGACTGATTAATTGAGTCTGTGGACAGGAGTCTTTTATAAAGGTCACTGTTTAAGACAGCTGTCTTTAATGCAGGTAACGAGTTGATTAGGAGCGTCTAACTGGTCTGTAGGAGCCAGAACTCTTAATGGTTGGTAGGGGATCAAACAATTATTTCTCTCAGCAAAATTCAAATAAATGAATATAATTTATACAATGTGATTTTCTGGATTTTATTTTTGATAATCTATCTCGCAATGTTAAAATTAACCTATCCTTAAAATTATAGACTGTTAATTTCTTTGTCAGTGGACAAACTTATACAATCAGCAAGGGATCAAATAATTATTTCCTTCATTGTATGTGTGTCCAATTCTGCTTGCAATTTATGAACATCTTCCATAGATTGCTCTATAATACATAGCTTGGTATCATCTGCAAAAATAGAAACAGTGCTATGAATTCCCTTCCCTACTGAGCCTGGGGACCAGTTCAGAGTAGGAATAATTTACCACCACTCTCTAAATATGATCCAATAGCCAGTTTTCAATCCAATTGCATACCATTATTTCTAACCCTATAGACTTTAATTTACCCAATAGGCGCTTGTAAGTGTCAAAACACCTTTGTAAAGTCTAAAAACACTATATCCACAGCTGCCCCGCTATCCAGACTTTTACTCACCTCTTTATAAAAACAGATCAAGTTATCTGACAACTTCTATCCTTAGTAAAACCATGATGGCAATCACTTATAATATTATATTCAGCCACATATTCTTGTACATAGCCCCTCAAACAGTTGTTCCACAATAGACATTAAAATTACTGGTCTATAATTTCCTAGGCAAGATCTGGAGCCCCTTTTTGAAGATGGAAACCACATTTGTCTTGCGCCAGTCCTCTGACACTTTACCAGTCACCAGACAAACTCTAAACATTGAATACACAGAAATAACTGAGCTGAGTTCTTTAAGAAGTCTTGGGTGTAAGCCATATAGGCTTGAAGCCTAATTCATATTCAGTTTATTTAACTTGGCTTGGACCATATCTACTATATCAGTTGATGTATTAACAGTACTGGCAGCGCCTGCATCCACAGTGTAACCATTTACACCAACCCTGGTTCCATCTACATCAGCACTGGTTCCGCCTACATCAGCACTGACACCAACTACATCAGCTTCTTTCTCCTCTTTTATATATATTAAGAGAACTATTTAGTAGCTCTGCCTTCCCTGGAGACCAACTCTGCTGTGGGTCCTACGTGCTTTGACTTTCGCTTTTTGGCATTATACAAGTGCAGTCCTGTCTCAAAAAAACAGTACGGGCAGAGTTGTAACCTGCACTTTCTTCTAGAGAACTTTCTCTCTAGCTGGGAGAAATGATACCATTAGGGATTATGAGTTACTGACAATCAAGCTGGAATGGAAAGGAAAACATAAGATAATCCATCTTAACTCAACAGAGTCAGCTCTCCAACGCCTGTTCTCTTCCTTTCGGGAAAACCTCCAATCCGATTTCAAACTAATGATGGCGAAGTTCCGGTCCGACATTCAAGCACTGGTCTCCAGGACAGATTACTTAGAAAAGAAAATGTCAGAATTTGCGAATTCTCATAACCTTCTCGACACAAATTTGGCACTAGAGGAGGAAGTGTAGAGGTTATTATCATCTAAACTTCTGGACCTGGAGGATAGGTCTTGAACAGAAAACATCCGGATCAGAGGAATACCAGAGTCATTCGCCTCAGATCTCCTCCAGCCTTTTCTCACAGATCTTATGGCTTTGGTTTTACCAGATGTATCTCAGATAAACTTAACAATCGATCATATACACCGACTTCCCAAACTGAGACACTTTCACTCTTCTATTTCGAGGGATGTTATAGTGAAGATTCATTTCCTTCGCAAGAAAGACGACTTTCTGAGAGCTTTACAGAAAAACCCCACCTTATCAGATAGGTACCGTGATATTGCCATCTTTCCAGACTTATCAGTAGGTACTATGTTGAAGAGAAGGTAATTAATCATTACCTAAGATGGCACTGTCTGCCATAATCCCTCTATGGCGAAAGAAGCACTCGTCTCATGGGACTTGCTCCACTCTCCGACTACAACTCCAATGAAAACCCAGAGGATCTGCCCGGAGGTGATCACCCCATTGTGTACAGGCAAACATTGCAGGTCTGGTCCGAAAGCATATGATTGTGTCATTTGGCACCCAGCATTAGGTCCCATCTCTCTTCTTTAATTTTAACTCCTTTTATTTGGACTCTAGGAATACTTGCTCAGTACTAGGTACTGCTACTGACTTGTTTCCCCAATTCATACCTATTTCCACCCAATGGAAATACTGTTATTATCTTGCTTACATGCGCTATACTTCTTACTACGCTATTCTCAGTTATTTAAAGTTTATAAGTTGCTCGCCATGTATGTTTCTTACAATATTTGAAGTCTCCATCCATCTTTTCTCCCGAGGCTTCTCGCCCCGGCATAAATCTAATTTCATCACATTTCCTCTCTTTACAATGGGTATTAAGATTCTATTGTTAAATACTAATGGGCTTAACTCACCCTTCAAACGTTCAACACTCTGGAGGAGTGTTCTGAAATTTAGGGCTGATATGGTTTGTCTGCAAGAGACACACCTCAAGGAACAAGATGCCCACAGGTAGAAATATAAAAAATTCCCATTTTATTCCCATGCATCCTCTTTCCAGAAGAAAGTAGAAGTTGCGATCTTTGTTAGAGACTCGATTGCGTTCTCTCTAAAACAATGGGTTATTGACTCCAATGGCAGATTTATTATCTTGCAATGTATGTTAGACGCTGTTACATACACTGTAGTTACTTTGTACGCACCCAACAAACATCAATCTCGCTTTATTTCCAAAGTTATAGCTAAAGCTAAATTGTTTCAAAGTGATAATCTAATCATTTGCGTCGACTTTAACCTGATTATTGATCCTCAAGTGGATAAGTCACAGGGTCCTCAAGGGAAAATGCAGAGTTTAAAAACATTTTTAGCTGAAGAGCATCTACATGATCCTTGGCGTTACTCCCACCCCAATGAAGTTGATTACACCTTTTACTCAGCTGCCAAACAGTCATACTCTCACATAGATTTTTTCCTAACCAATAGACAAACCCTACCCAAAGTGCTCTCGACGGAAATAGGGTGCAGGACTTGGACTGACCATGCGGCCATTTTCCTCACTTTAAAAGATAACTCCCCTTCCCCATCTTACTCTCCTTGGAGACTCAATAGTCTCCTACTCAAATCAGAATCGATCACACAGGAAGTTAAGACCTCTCTACAGGAATACTTTGCTCTAAATGTCAATTCGTTGCCTCCCCAGCGATTTTGTAGTGCACCCACAAAGCTTTTATAACAGGTGTTTTTATTGAAATTGCTTCTAGAGAAAAACGCAGAAGAGAACACCTCCTGTACAACCTGTTAGAGAAGATTTGTCTACAAGATGACATAAATAAAAAATATCCTTCCCCGGATGCCTTATAGGAACTATCCTCTTTAAAACAGCAGTTAAAATTGTAAGTCTCCAGAAGTATGAGTCTACTCTTACTAAACTAAAATGGAACTTTTATATCTAAGGGGACCGTCTGGGGAAATTACTAGCCCGTAGGGTTAAAAAAATTCAAGCCAGGTCTAGAATCTCAGAAATTTTTGACCCCCAACAGATAGTAGACTCCTTTGCACAATATTACAATTCCCTATACAACCTTAAGGATGACCCCTCCTTCCCACTGGTAAAATCTCAGGACGTTCAGGCCTTCTTAAATAAACTAAACCTTCCAACTATCACTGCTGAACAATTGGAGTTTTGAAACTCTCCAATCTCTCAACCAGAGTTACTACGCACAATAAAACAGACTAAGCTAAACAAATCTCCAGGACCTGATAGTTTAAATAACGAATATTACAAACTTTTCTACCCAACTCTCGCTCCACATATTTTAAACACTTTTAACTCAATTATTGAAGGCAACCCTCCCCCTCCAGAAATGCTGTCAGCTACCATTGTCATTTGGATAGGTATTTTATTCTATCTGACCAGGTTTCTTGGTTATATTTCAATACCCCTGCTCTGGTTTGTTTGATATGTGATAATCTGTGTAATTTGAATCTGCCCCTGATGAATTCCCATTTGAATCAGGGAAGGAAACTCGTTGGACTTATGTATTTATCCTAACCAGGAGATTGTATTTGTCATTTTTGTATGCCCTGGGTTTACTGGTTCTACTTTATTGTAGATATTCTGTCATCACTATATACCTGAGTATAACTATTCTTTTTGGAGCATTGGTGGCAGATTATCAGGGCATTACAGGATTTTTGGAGTTTAGGTTCCAGGTGGAACGTCCTTATCAGGACGTACATTCCTCATATTTCTGGTCAGGCAGTTAGTGGATTAGGGTCACTCAGGGATAGTTTATACCAATCCCCTAGACACCCTCCAGTTATTTATCTGTCATATGTTTTGTATAATATAGGAGATTTTTTTCTCTTTTTTAAAGAGTTTAATTAAAAGTTAATTTTTATAGTCTTTTCCAGTTAATTTTTTCGAATTTTTCTTGACTATTTAGGTTGGTACAATAAGGTTACCTTGACTACCTTTCTTTTGGTGTTACACAATTCCCAAACCAGAGAAACCATAAGATATAATTACAAATTATAGACCGATATCCTTGCTTAATTGCAATATTAAACTTTTCTCGAAGATTATAGCGAACAGGATCAACATGGTGCTCCCAACCTTAATCAATCCAGATCAATAGGGATTTGTAAAAAATAGACATTAATAAGTATTGAATAAATTGGACATATATGCGGGAAGTCTTAACTAAGTTTGGTTTTTCTGGCCCCATACTGTATTTAAAGCAATCACATCCCTTTACACGACCCAATCAGCTAGAGTTTTCTTCTCAGGCTTTTTGTCACGATCGTTCCATATCACAAATGGAACCGGACAAGGATGCCCATTATCGCCCTTAGTTTTCAATTTATGTATCGAACCCCTTGCAGAATCAATTAGAATGTCCCTGTTAATTTCAGGCATATATATCAACCATCATAGTCACAGAGCTAGTCTTTATGCCAATGATGTTCTTGTTTTGTGTAAAAACCCAGAAACCTCCATTCCAGCCCTACTTGACTTATTGAAATGATATTCAAATGTTTCTTTTTATAAACTAAATATTACTAAATCTATGAACTTACCTATTAACCGCTCTTCCTCCACCCGCTTAAATCTATCTGGGTTTAACTTTGCTTGGTCGGACCCTCAGATCACATATCTTGGCATTAAACTTCTCCCTAACATCCACAAGACGATTGAGTCCAACTGGGAACATCTATACTCGACCTCTAGGTTTCAACAAACTCCTCTTTCACGGATCGCTAAAATTAATATAACTAAAATGTTTCTCCTCCCCAAATTTTTATATGTTTCCAGGGCCCTTCCTTTTATGATCCCTGCCACACTTCAAAGTAAAATCCAATCTCTTCTTTTACGATTTATTTGGAGATTCAAAAAACCCAGATTCAAAAAACAGTACCTTAGAACTTTTGAGGATCTTGTCTCTACGTTCTCTCTACTATATTCCCAGTTCTACATGGACCTCCAGATTTGACAAGCAATCACCTCATTATTCAATTCCCCCCTCCCCCCTAATTAAAACCCCCACCCACCAATTTCTCCTAGGCAATAACCAACAGATTAGGGGACTCTCGGAAGCTTACTCTACCTTGATAGCTAGTGACCAGGTATCTAAGTCCGAATATATGATCAAATGGGAATCTGAGTTGGCTAAATCGTTTGCTTTAGAGGATTGGTGGAGAGCAGCAGTCTCAATCTCTAAACACTCCAATTGTATTAATCACTTAGAACTGTCTAGGAAAATATACCTCCGATGGTACCTTACTCCAGTCCGCACTGCCCACATGTTTCCTGGTTTCCTCTCACACATGTGGTGGTTCTGCCCCATAGCTAGAGTACTTTGGGCTGATGTAGAGCGACTTATACAGAACCTATACCACTCAAGGTTCACACTCTCTCAAGAACTGGCTTTGTTAGAAATTGCAATTTTGGATATACCTCACTCCCACCAGACAGTAGTGCAACGTCTCACCAGACAGTAGCTGCTCGTCTCACCATAGCTCACCATTGGAAATCTTCCTCCCCTTTAAATTTTACAGAAGTTATAAACAGAGTAAACACTCAGTTTCACAGTGAAATATGCCTATTAGTCCCCCCTCACCTGGTCTCTAAAAGGAAGGCTAGATGGCAAGTGTGTTCTACCTCAACTTAGTTACATAACTTTCTTGCACTTTATCCCATACAGGATAGTATGCAACTAAGTTATACACCTCTGATAAGTCTAATACCCTCTCTGATATGCTAGACTATATCTTGGATGGACATAGATGGATAATCTTGTGGAATTTTGTCTTGTCTTGTACACAATTCTGTATTGAATTATACATAGAATGTTTTTCTTTTTCTCTTTAATTTCTGTTTACATATTTTTTTTTGTTAATGTCATAATTTGTATTTTTATAAAACTTTAATAAAAAGTTAATGATTAAAAAAAATGCTGGTTTATCTTCTCATGTTGTTTTCATTTTCTGCTTCATATTTTGTCTATTGTTGTCCCAATCATCTAGTGCTGCCACGTCTCTGAGGCTCAATTCATTGTTGATCCTCATCGTCTCATACTGGCTGATCTTAGATGACTTCATGAAGTTACCCCTGGAAAAGCTTTTGTCCCACTTTCCTGTAAAAGACAAGTACTTTCTTGGAGACTTTCTTCCAAACTGGCAGTGCACCCTGAAGTGAATAAGTTTCACGATCACAACTCATGCCTGAGGACATTAATGACTTTGTAGCTGCATGCACATAAAAAAAAATGTCACACCATTAGACAGCTGACCTCCATGTTCCCTGGACTCACATTGCTATTGATTTTATAACTGATCTGCCATCCTCTTCCAATTGTGCAATTATTTGGTTTGACATGGCAGGTTTTCTAAGATGGTGATTTTTGTCCATTTGCTGGGTTTGCCTTTTGCTGTGCAACTCACTATTTATTTTTTCAACCACATTTTCCACTTACATGGACTGGTGCGACACACTGAATTTAAATCACATACACATTCTGTTGTGCTTTGTGTGGCCGTTAGCTAATTAAAATGAATGTTTTCTTCTGCTTACCATAACCAATCTAATGGATAAGTGGAACAAGTGAACCAAGTGGTGGGCAGCTATCTTCTTCTCCGCATGTCCTCTTGTCAAGATGACTGGGAGAACCTGCTCCGTCGGGCAGAATTTTTTCATAGTAACCACAATTGACAACCAGTGGGTCCTAACCCGGGACATAACTTGACTTCACAGGCCCCCAAAAATAAAATGGCACCCTATCATTTTGTACCAACCAATATCACATAGCAAGCAAAGTATATTTAAAACTACTTTATTCAGAAACATATAACTAAAATATGTAACTTGCAGTGCTTAATTAAGCTACTTGCGTTCCTTTTTAAGTCCATAGACGGCAGTAGGAGAGCAGGATCCAAAGTCCATGTAAAGCAATTTCCTGGCGTGTCCACGTGTGCTGACGCCCATAGAGGAGAAACAGACAGGAAAAGGCTGGAAAACCGTGTGATGTTTTGGGGCTAGTCCCGCCCCTTCTTCAAACACGTAGTTTCCTCATAATCACTTCCCATTATACGCACCATCACGATAGATGCCAAGGAAAGGTAACACAGGTTACATACAGATAAAACCAATCTATAAAAAGACACGTAGATTTAAATTCTCATTCATGCCTAGGGGAGCTAACGTGTTCATTTTAAATATCCAGAACGACTCTCTCTGGAGCAAAGTTCTCTCTAAATTTTTATCATTTTGTGCTGTCACTTCCTCTAAAACGCACCATTTAAGATCTGCCACAGTGTGTTTATGTTCTAAGAAATGCCTAGCCACCGTGGTTTCTCCAAACCTTATCTTTTTTTCTACATTAGTTGTTTCAGCATGACCAAGACTATTACGAATAGAGGATTTGTGCTCAGTGATGCGGGTTTTTATTTGACGCATGGTTTGTCCTACATAGCCCTTACCACATGGGCATTTTAGGAAGTACACTACACCCTTTGAATTACACGTGAAGGTTCCCTTATGAAATATTTTATATCCTTTAGTGGGATGGGAGATGAAAGTACCTTTGATGATCGCACTGCAATTGCAGCAACCAAGGCAGGGAAATGTACCTTTATGTTTGCTCTGTAGTACTTTTTGTTTTGATCCTGTGTCTTTATACAGCTGTGACGAAACGATCACATTCCCTACAGTGCGGCCCTTTTTGTAGACAAACCTTGGGATGTTTGTAAATAGTTTGCCATACTTAGAATCTTTTGATAGTAGATACCAATATTTCTTAATGGATTGACGTATTAAGCCACTGCGCTTATCGAAGGTACTAAGAAACATAAGTCTTTCATCTCTATCTGTTTTTCTTTTTGTTTTTAACAGGTCATCCCTATTGAGTAGTCTGACCTCTTCTGCCAATTTCTCCAAGGCTTCTCTCTTGTAGCCTCTAGCTATAAATTTATCTATAAGAATTTTTTCTTGCTCATAATAGAGCCTATCCTCTGAGCATATTCTCCTAGCTCTAATCAGCTGTCCTTTTGGAATACCCGTAAACAATTGTGGTGCGTGTTGACTAGATCTATGTAATACATTGTTTTTATCAATTGGTTTTTTATACAGAGTGGTACTTAGGCCTAGGGGGCCCTTACTTATTTCTACGTCTAAATAGCAGATCTTATTTTTATCTATGTTAGAAGTGAACTGTATAGATGGATGTACCTGATTTAGAGAAGTAATGAACTCATTGAGCTCTTCAGGTGGTCCTTTCCAGATGACGAACACGTCATCGACGTATCTCAGCCAGGTGGAGACCTTGTAATAGTCATGTCTGGTGTAAACAAATTTCTTTTCATAAGCTATCATGAAGAGATTAGCTATGCTCGGCGCTGCCGGCGAGCCCATCGAGACTCCCTGCAGCTGGAGAAAGAGGTCATTTCCAAATTTGAAATGATTCTTAGTGAGTATAAGTTCAAGGATGGTCATAATAAAATTTATCTTAGCATTAGATAGACTAGGATCATTCATGAGCGTATCTCTAACTATTTCTAAAGCTTCCTGATAGGGGATATTGGTGTAGAGTGATTTTATATCCATAGTGCCGAACACCATATCGTCATCAACTTTAAGCTGTTCGATTTCTCTAAGGAACTGTCCTGTATCACGAAGAGTATGAGGGTCATTCTTGATGTATTTCTGTAGATAGCCATCTACATAGATAGCCAGGGGTTCCAAAATGGACCCTATGCCGGATACAATGGGCCGGCCAGGCGGTCTCTCAGTAGTTTTATGCACCTTCGGCACTAGATATAATATAGGAATACGAGGGTTTAAGCAAGAAAGCGAGATCTTTTCTTTAGGAGTAATAATGCCCATTTCTAATGCCTCCACCAGAATGTCCTCTATTGTATGTTGTAATTCTTGTGTTGGATCTCGATCCAGTTTTTTATACACTACTGGGTTGTTCAGTTGGGAGGAAGCCTCCTGTATATACTCAAGCCTATCTTGTACCACCACCGCTCCCCCCTTGTCAGCTTTTTTAATAACAATTTTATCATTATTTTTCAATTCATTCAGAGCTACTCTTTCCTGTGTGGTGATGTTCTGATTTTTTTGTGTTTTAACTGTATCCCATTTCTCTACCACCTCCGATATCACCAACTGCTGAAATAGCTCTAGTGATGGAGTAGAAATCTCTGGGTCAAACTGACTTCGTGATTTTAATTTACTAGGGATATTATCTCCTTGTTTGCAAGTATTATGCCCAAAAAACATTTTTAATCTAATAGCTCTACACAGACGATAAAAGTCAATGTTAAATTGAAACGGGGTAATAGATGCATTTGGCACAAAATTGAGCCCTTTATTGATAATGGAGTGTTGTGCTTCAGACAGTTCCTGTGAGGAAATATTTAGCACCAAACTTTCACTTATTTTTTCTTCGGCGGGTGTTTCCCTCCTGTACGTGTATTCCTTTTTAGGTCGACACCAGAGGCTTCTCCAGGATCCGTATCGCTTGACCTTTTCTGTACTCCTAAAAAATCTTGCGGATAATCTTTTCTAGGAACCGTTCTCATTTGCATGCGATTCTGTGATCCAGTCTCATCTGAATCTGATGTTGCGCTTGCACTTTGCGGCTGTCTCCTTCTAGGTCTATTTCCCACCCTCTGTTTCTGGCGTTCTTCTGCCCAAGAATAAACCCGATTGTACAGGTAGTCCTTGCTATCCCTTTCGTATTTCTTTAATTTGTTTTGAAGTAATTGTATCTTTTGTTTATCCAGGATTACTTGTAGCTCTTCCTTTTTCTTAGTAAGATCTTCAGTTGGTACATGTTTTTTAAACTCCTCATCGATCACCTTAATATCTTTGCGTAAGGTGTCAATGTTGAGCTGTAAATGCTGTACAGTCAGATAAATAAGGTCCAAAGAGTACTGGTTTCCTATGGCGTACCATTTCTCTTTGTACACCAAATCCTCTTGCAAGAGTATGGGCTGTAAAGGACTTCTTAGCCCTCTTGGAATCCTTTGGACTTTTAGGTATTCCGTGAGGGCAGATGCGTGGGAAGTCAAGCTGATTTCTCTCTTTTTCAGCTGTTCATATTTTTTAAACAAACCAGTTGTAGAGTCGTTCACGGGTAGCTCCCGGCCGAGCCCAGCAGCTTCGGCAAGTTTTAAAATATTGCTTCGCTCGTTTTTCGTAAAAGAAAAAGTGTCAGCCTTCCTGTCTGTTAATATAGCAAAGTCTTCATAAGACATAATAACGTGCTTTATATTTTAAATGCCTAGGGAGTAAGTACAGTCTCAATTTTCAAACATAGGCATATATTGCATAAAGCTATGGCTCTCTGGCTACTGCTAGAATGCTTGCTAGAGACGGGATCTCCCTTGTCCCATAACATGTACCAACCAATATCGCATAGCAAGCAAAGTATATTTAAAACTACTTTATTCAGAAACATATAACTAAAATATGTAACTTGCAGTGCTTAATTAAGCTACTTGCGTTCCTTTTTAAGTCCATAGACGGCAGTAGGAGAGCAGGATCCAAAGTCCATGTAAAGCAATTTCCCGGTGTGTCCACGTGTGCTGACGCCCATAGAGGAGAAACAGACAGGAAAAGGCTGGAAGACCGTGTGACGTTTCGGGGCTAGTCCCGCCCCTTCTTCAAACACGTATCTACAGAAATATATTAAGAATGACCCTCATACTCTTCGTGATACAGGACAGTTCCTTAGAGAAATCGAACAGCTTAAAGTTGATGACGATATGGTGTTCGGCACTATGGATATAAAATCACTCTACACCAATATCCCGTATCAGGAAGCTTTAGAAATAGTTAGAGATACGCTCATGAATGATCCTAGTCTATCTAATGCTAAGATAAATTTTATTATGACCATCCTTGAACTTATACTCACTAAGAATCATTTCAAATTTGGAAATGACCTCTTTCTCCAGCTGCAGGGAGTCTCGATGGGCTCGCCGGCAGCGCCGAGCATAGCTAATCTCTTTATGATAGCTTATGAAAAGAAATTCGTTTACACCAGACATGACTATTACAAGGTCTCCACCTGGCTGAGATACGTCGATGACGTGTTCGTCATCTGGAAAGGACCACCTGAAGAGCTCAATGAGTTCATTGCTTCTCTAAATCAGGTACATCCATCTATACAGTTCACTTCCAACATAGATAAAAATAAGATCTGCTATTTAGACGTAGAAATAAGTAAGGGCCCTCTAGGCCTAAGTACCACTATGTACAAAAAACCTATTGATAAAAACAATGTATTACATAGATCTAGTCAACACGTACCACAATTGTTTACGGGTATTCCAAAAGGACAGCTGATTAGAGCTAGGAGAATATGCTCAGAGGATAGGCTCTATTATGAGCAAGAAAAAATTCTTATAGATAAATTTATAGCTAGAGGCTACAAGAGAGAAGCCTTGGAGAAATTGGCAGAAGAGGTCAGATTACTCAATAGGGATGACTTGTTAAAAACAAAAAGAAAAACAGATAGAGACGAAAGACTTATGTTTCTTAGTACCTTCGATAGGCGCAGTGGCTTAATACGTCAATCCATTAAGAAATATTGGTATTTACTATCAAAAGATTCGAAGTATGGCAAACTATTTACAAACATCCCCAGGTTTGTCTACAAAAAGGGCCGCACTGTAGGGAATGTGATTGTTTCGTCACAGCTGTATAAAGACACAGGATTAAAACAAAAAGTACTACAGAGCAAACATAAAGGTACATTTCCCTGCCTTGGTTGCTGCAATTGCAGTGCGATTATCAAAGGTACTTTCATCTCCCATCCCACTAAAGGATATAAAATATTTCATAAGGGAATCTTCACGTGTAATTCAAAGGGTGTAGTGTACTTCCTAAAATGCCCATGTGGTAAGGGCTATGTAGGACAAACCATGCGTCAAATAAAAACCCGCATCACTGAGCACAAATCCTCTATTCGTAATAGTCTCGGTCATGCTGAAACAACTAATGTAGAAAAAAAGAAAAGGTTTGGAGAAACCACGGTGGCTAGGCACTTCTTAGAACATAAACACACTGTGGCAGATCTTAAATGGTGCGTTTTAGAGGAAGTGACAGCACAAAATGATAAAAATTTAGAGAGAACTTTGCTCCAGAGAGAGTCGTTCTGGATATTTAAAATGAACACATTAGCTCCCCTAGGCATGAATGAGAATTTAAATCTACGTGTCTTTTTATAGATTGGTTTTATCTGTATGTAACCTGTGTTACCTTTCCTTGGCATCTATCGTGATGTTGAGTATAAAGGGAAGTGATTATGAGGAAACTACGTGTTTGAAGAAGGGGCGGGACTAGCCCCGAAACGTCACACGGTTTTCCAGCCTTTTCCTGTCTGTCTCTCCTCTATGGGCGTCAGCACACGTGGACACGCCGGGAGATTGCTTTACATGGACTTTGGATCCTGCTCTCCTACTGCCGTCTATGGACTTAAAAAGGAACGCAAGTAGCTTAATTAAGCACTGCAAGTTACATATTTTAGTTATATGTTTCTGAATAAAGTAGTTTTAAATATACTTTGCTTGCTATGCGATATTGGTTGGTACATGTTATGGGACAAGGGAGATCCCGTCTCTAGCAAGCATTCGAGCAGTAGCCAGAGAGCCATAGCTTTATGCAATATATGCCTATGTTTGAAAAGTGAGACCCTATCATTTTGTATCAGAAACTGAAACAGCAACCACCTCCATGCTTCACTGTAGGTATGGTGTTCTTTGGATGCACCTCAGCATTCTCTCTCCTCCAAACACGACGAGTTGTGTTTCTACCAAACAATTCTATTTTGGTCTCATCTGACCATATAACATTCTCCCAATACTCTTCTGGATCATTCAAATGCCGTCTAGCAAACTTCAGACCGGCCCGGATATGTACTGGCTTACGCAGGGGGACACGTCTGGCACTGCAGAATCTGAGTCCCTGGTGGCGTAGTGTGTTACTGATGGTAGCCTTTGTTACGTTGGTCCCAGCTTTCTGCAGGTCATTCACTAGTTCCCCCCGTGTGGTTCTGGGATTTTTGCTCACCATTCTTGTGATCATTTTGACCCCACGTGGTGAGATCTTGCGTGGAGCCCCAGATTGAGGGGGATTATCAGTGGTCTTGAATGTCTTCCATTTCCTAATTATTGCTCCCACAGTTGATTTCTTCACACCAAGCTGCTTGCCTATTGCAGATTCAGTCTTTCCAGCCTGGTGCAGGGCTACAATTTTGTTTCTGGTGTCCTTCGACAGCTCTTTGGTCCTCACCATAGTGGAGTTTGGAGTGTGACTGTTTGAGGTTGTGGATAGGTGTCTTATACTGATAACAAGTTCACACAGGTGCCATTACTACAGGTAATGAGTGGAGGACAGAGGAGTCTTTTAAAGAAGAAGTTACAGGTCTGTGAGACCCAGAAATCTTGCTTGTTTGTAGTTGACCAGATACTTATTTTCCACCATTAGGCACATGGTTCCTCCTTCCCATCAGCCTAATAATAGGTCTTTTGATCTGAAATTACGTCTTCCTTATGTCAGGTATTTAATCTCTATGTAATTATTTTTTGCTATGTGCATTTACTCTAGCACTATATTATTGTGGATTTATGGGGATACCCTTCCTATTATTGGATCTCCTGATAGTTGTGGATTGGGAGGGATGTGAACATGCTTTCTGTGTAGTTCCATTGTAATTTTTTAATATATTTTATGATGTATTCATTAATTTCTAATAAAGTTTATATATTTTTCATTAGTGTTCTTTTTGAGATTTCCTTTGAGATAGGTGTTCTGTTTTGATATAGGTTTCTCAATATAATTGTGGTTATAGCCCTGCTAACTATATAGGTGTTTGTCATTTGCTTGAGCAGGGCCCAGTGCACTGCTTTGCCTGGGGGCCCTTAATACTGTTAAGACAGCCCTGTATATTAATAACGATTTCTTCCTATAAACTTGTGGTAAATTATGACACTCTGTTTGTTAGAACATTTGTCCTGGTATATTGCAGAACTCTCAAAATACGTTATCTCCATGCTTTCCAATTGATCATTCTAAATATAAATAGGATTTAACAAAAACAACAATTTTATGCTCCATTGTTGCCTCTACATTAAATGAGGTAAAATTAACACTGCTTGAACAAAAAAAAAACATGCCAAAGGAGTAGAAAGAAAATATCCTGAGCTGCATGAGATTCTGAGCTGTGCCAATGTGCAAATCAGCAAACCAACATTGCCTCCTAGTGGCATGAACTGTGCTAGATCAATATAGATTATTTTCTCTTGGGCTTTTTTAAGCACATTAGATTCCATTTTGTAGTAATTCAAACAATATACAAATTAATTAATATAAAATAATACAAATGAAAACTGATGAGTCTTAGGAACTCTTCAATATTTTGAAGAACAAAACCATTTTACTAAGTAATTCAGCTCATATTTCATGTTGCTGTGATATCTGTTTGTTTCTTTATAGGCTTTAGTACTGCGATCTGTAATTTTATAGACAGGTAAAGGTGTTTTCCAACCACAAATATAACTGCTAACAAATTCTCAAACAAAATGCTAATTCAGAAAAATGAAAAGTGTCCTGCATGGGAACGTCATCACCTTCTTTGAGATTATTGGGAAAAGACACTTATGTTTCATCTTTTAGCATTTAGAGCTAACACATGACCTGTGAGCTGCATGTAGTGCCTGAGACTGTCGCTGACGGCTGCAGGGCACTGGAGCTCCCGAGATATCATCAACAGCAAAGAGGCCTTTTAACCCCTATGTTACTGCGGTCCAGAGCAACTGCAGCATTAAAAGGGTTTTTATCATTTGAAGGTTTCGTAGACTTGAGCTAATAATATCAGTTTCAGTTTCAAATCCAGGGGAGAGTCTCTCTTCCCTGTAGGTGTGTGTCGCCTGCCAGGAGGCGAGTCTCCCCTCACTGAAGAGCTGTGACATCATTATTCTGTGTGTGCAGTGGAAGGAGAAGGATGTCTGGAGAGGATAGCTCTGCAGCCTCCTGCATGCTTCTTATGTCTGCAGAGCCTTGAGCTTCAGGCTCCACAAGCTCCTTGTAACTCTCTCATTGCTATAAACAGTTATACACACAGCCTGAACTAATGAAACACATGTGAGGAATGCACTCTGCCCACCCCACTCCTCCCCCACTGTTATCAGGAAGAAGGTAGAGCAGACTGTATAAGGCTGTGTTCTATTGGTGATGGGAAGAGACTGTATAAAGCTGTGTTATATGAGGGGAAAGTGAATCTAACTGTTAGAGACTGAGTAATTGCCCAGATCCTTTACATAGGGCTGGGATAGGGCATAGAGAAGCTGAGGCCACTTAGTTTCACTTTCAATTTAAACAGCTCAGAGGGCAGTAAACACAGAGTGCAGGCAGACAATCACAGCGCAGGGGGTGTTTCCCATCCGGGGGCATGTCCGAACAGGCTGAATGAAATGTCAGTCAGCCAATCACAGAAAAGGGGGCGTGTCCTGACAGCTGCTGTAGAAATAACTGAAGATACACAGTTTAGCTCATATCTACTATACTTATACTTAAGTAAAGCAAATCAATTGCAAACATGCTTACTGTCCCCATCATTTGAGATATGATCTTTGTAGCGAGAAAATCCCTTTAAGGGATTTGACAAAAGAATATGGCTTCATTTGTCCTCTATCAGCAGCCCGCTGTGCGATCATGGAGTGCTGATGGCTGTCATGCCAGCTAGAGGTCTTACACCAGTCTCCAGTCTGCATGTCTGCAGGCTAATTACAATATATTCTAACAGCGATCAAGTGATCACTCAGTCCAGTCTCATCAGGGGCGTAGCTATAGGGGGTGCAGAGGTAGCAGTCGCTACCAGGCCCTGCAGCTTGAGGGGGCCCAAAAGCCCTACTGCCACATAAGGAGATACCAGCATTGTAAGTAGCACATTGTAACTGGGGGGGCCCATTTGACTTTTTGCATTAGGGCCCTGGAGCTTCAAGTTACGCCTCTGAGTCTCATACAGGGATAAGTTAAAAAAAAAAAAAAAGGAATGAAAAAAGTAAAAAAAAATGTATAATGCAAAAAAAACACACCACCTTTCCAACATTATACATTCTTATCATGGAAAAAAAAGGAATACAAATGTACACATATCTGGCATCTCTGTGTGCGTGACGACAATAATTCTGTATTGTATCAAATTTGAAAGAAACCCAACCAGTCAACTTTACATTTTGTCTATGTGCAGCCCATTTACCCGGCTGAGTTTGAGAACCATGATTTAGACCTTTCATACATCAAAGTAATAGAAGCTGATGAACAAACAATATTTCCAGTTCACTCCAGTATGGTTGAGTAGAATTCCCAAGTCAAGAGATCCATAATCAAACTAACTTCAGCCAAGAATTCTAAAGGGAAGGGGTCACACCATTGGCTAATATTAAATGGGATGCTGGTTATCTCTTTGGTGTTTTTACTAAATATACACTGACTTACTGTTAAAGTTAGTTATTATAATGGTTGAAAATAACAAATCTGCTATATAACTAAAGCTAAGCAAACGACGCTCCTAATCATTATAACCTACATTGTTCTAAGGAATGATAATCAACTGACTGTTATTCATTTAATGTTTTCTTGGAAAACTAAGAAAATTACTGAAATAAATTGTGTGGTTCGCTTTCATACAAAATGACTATTTCTGAGAGCTAGGACTGGACAAGGTATTTTAGTACCCTAGGTAAATTAGGCCCCCCAATGGAAAATGGTATAACATCTGTGAATTAAAAAGCAAGGAAAAATAAAACCTAACTTTTAATTATTAGTGTATAAAATTGGTATATCACCATGAAAAAGCATGTTGCACAACAACTTTAAATTCACAAAGCACCAAACCTCAGTTGGGGAAAAAGTAGTCAGTACTAGACTAGACAGTCTATGCCACTAACTGCACCAACATTTTGGGGTGTTTATTGGCACACGGCATTGCATACAAAACCACGCCCCTTTTCAATACAGCCACACCCCTTTACCGAGAAACACAAATACACCCTTTTGTAAATCGAGGCACAGAAATGTTTATAAACTGTCTAAAAAACATCATTAATGTGGTGTAAAGAATGACCAACATTATTTTGGGCACAAATTGTACCAGAATTCTGGTGCAACTGACAAATGTGCCCAAGTGTTTTGAAGTGTGATGGATTTAATAATATCTACACCCACAGTTAGAGCTTTGGCACAGCAGTTCTCCACAGACCAAGCATGGCTGGCATAAATTGTTTCACTTTTGTTTGAAATGGTTCTCTGGGGCATTCCACTGTTGGAAAGTAGTTAGCCAGCCTGGCCTTCAGCATTTAGCTGTCGATTCATCTGGAATATCAGCAGTTTTGCAATGTAAAGAAGGAACTTCATTCATGGGCCACTGTGCTATACATCTGAACTGGCCTGGAATAGCTGGTACCAACCTTCTAGGAAAGCCTGTGGAAAATAAATACATAAAAGACAAACTTTTAAATTCAGATATACCATCTTGCTATAGATGACAATTTCATTGGAAAACATGGTTAATATTCACTTTTAAGAAATGCTATGTGAATAGGGATATCCTTGGTGAGTTATTCTTCCTGCTTTTTAGAGACACTGGGAAACTTTATTGCTATATTACTGATAAACATATACATATATAAACATATATAATAGTCCTCTTAAACATAGCTTTTATTGTTAATATATAAAGTAATATAAAATACATCAGCCACATATAATATAGAATTAGACAAATGATATAAACACTGATCATCTGAAGGTCATCCTTGTGCTAAGGCTCCTGGGTGCTTAGATTTAGCAGCATAAATGGATATCTTTCTATTTACTCTTCATGTGACATCCCAAGTCTATGTAAAAAAAAAATTATAGCAAATATTTTTCTACACGCTACACTTTGGTCCTTGTATCTTTTCTTTCGTAGAGCTCCCACCGCTAAACAGATTTTCTCACCAAAATCATTAGCTTTCAATATGTAGGGACAGGTAAATAAAGACTTTTACTAAATATATTGTCTCTAGGCTACTGTCCATATCTCCCTTCCTGAATAGGCAGACAGCAGGGAGTGAAGTCGCTATTATCTTTATCTATATCTAGATTAGATTGTTTACCTTTGCTAAGCACTTGTTTTCACTCCTTGGAGCTATGTAACTTTCTTTCCTACTGATTAAATCTCCTGCAATTACAGTGGGGGGAAAAAGTATTTAGCCAGCCACCAATTGTGCAAGTTCTGCCATTTAAAAAGATGAGAAAGGCCTGTAATTGACATCATAGGTAGACCTCAATTATGAGAGACAAAATGAGAAAACAAATCCAGAAAATCACATTGATTTGGAAAGAATTTATTTGCAAATTATGGTGGAAAATAAGTATTTGGTCACCTACAAATAAGCAAGATTTCTGGCTCTCACAGACCTATAACTTCTTCTTTAAGAGGCTCCTCTGTCCGCCACTCATTTCCTGAAGTAATGGCACCTGTTTGAACTTGTTATCAGAATAAGACACCTATCCACAACCTCAAACAGTCACACTCCAAACTCCACTATGGTGAAGACCAAAGAGCTGTTGAAGGACACCAGAAACAAAATTGTAGCCATCCACCAGGCTGGGAAGACTGAATCTGCAATAGACAAGCAGCTTGATGTGAAGAAATCAACTGGGAGAGCAATACTTAGAACATGGAAGCCATCCAAGACCTATGATATTCTCCCTCCATCTGGGACTCCATGCAAGATCTCACCCCGTAGGGTCAAAATGATCACAAGAGCAGTGAGCAAAAATCCCAGAACCACGGGGGGAACTAGTGAATGATCTGCAGAGAGCTGGGACCAACGTCACAAAGGCTACCATCAGTAACACACTACACCGCTAAGGATTCAGATCCTAAGAAGCAATACAAAGAAGCAGCTTGTTTGGAATACACTTCCCCACCCATGAAGGAGCTGAAACTGTCCTTCAGTCTTAGCTCTCCTATCCATTACATTGTATTCCTCATATGTGTTAGATTTTGTTGCTGTTTCCCATAACAACTGTGTCTGTAACCTCTTCTAGGTGATCTGGTTCCCCATCACAAACATTATCCAGAGAATTAACCACTGGGCGAGCTACGCATCAACATCTTGGCGTCCCAAACTGCAAAAAAAGCAGGTGCCACCTGTAAATTGTACCACTTGGTGGGTTTATTTCCTGGGTTAGCCAGTTTTTGATACAAAAATATGTAACCCTAACCAGCTATACTCATATATACAGTGGGTTGCAAAAGTATTTATTCTACTTAAACTGTTCCTAATTTTTAAATGTTACAGCCACAAACTTAAATGTATCTTATTGATATCTGACGTGATAGAGCAACTCAAAGTAGTAAGCATTTATGAAGTGTAAAGCAAATGATACGTGCTTTTTCAAATTTTTGCCAAATAAAAAACTGAATATGGTGTGCATATGTATTCAGCTCCCTTGAGTCAATACTCTGTAGGACCACCGTTAGCTGCAATGACAGCTGCAAGTCTGTTGGGGTATTTCTCTACCAGCTTTGCCCATCTAGAGGCTGGAATTGTGCCCATTCTTCTTTGCAGAATAGCTCTAGTTCAGTCAGATTGGTTGGTGAACATTTGTGAACAGCAATTTTCAAGTAATGCGACAGATGAATATGCTCTGATTTAAACCATTCCGTTGTAGCTTTGGCTGTATGTTTAGGGTCGTTGTCTTGCTGAAAGGTGAACTTATGCCTGCGTCTCAAGTCTTTTGCAGCCCCTAGCAGTTTTTCCTCCAGGATTGCCTTGTGTTTAGCTTCATCCATCTCCCATCAACTTTGGCCAGTTTCCCAGTCCCTTCTGAAGCAAAACATCTCCATAGTATGATGCTGCCACCACCATGCTTCAGGGTGGGGGTGGGGTGTGTTTAGGCCAAAAAGTTCCATTTTGGTCTCATCTGAAAAGATCATCTTCTTCCACATGCTTGCTTTTTGCAAACTGCAAACCGGACTTTTTATGGCTTTCTTTTAAGAGGGTCTTTCTTCTTGTCACTCCTCCACAAAGGTCAGATTTGTGGAGTACACAATTAATAGTTGTCCTGTGGACAGATTCTCCCACCTGAGCTATGCATCGCCGTATCTCCTCTATAGTGACTCTAGGCCTCTTGTCTACGCCTTTTATCAATGCTCTCCTTGCCTGAGCTGTCAGTTTAGGTGGACAGCCATGTCTTGGTAGGTTAGCAGTTGTGCCACACAAAATTCATTTTCGGATGATGGATTGAACAATTTTCTGTGAGATGTTCAGAGCTTAGGTTCTTTTTTGTTTTTTAAACCTAACCCTGCAATCCGCTTTGCCATAACTTTATCCCTGACCTGTCTGGTTGTTTCTTTGTTTCTATGATGCTGTTTGTTCACTAATGTTCTCTAACAAACCTCTGAGGCCTTCACAAAACAGCTGTAGTTATACTGAGATAAATTACATACATATGTACTCTATTTTATAATTAGGTGACTTTTAAAAGCAATTGGTCACACTGGATTTTAATTAGGGGGTCTCAGAATACACGGGGCTGAATATATATGCACGCCATACTTTTCAGTTTTTTGGTTTTTTTTTCAAATTATGAAAAGTTTATTAATGAACAATAACATCTGTAGACACTCAGATATCATCAAAGAAGGAAGAACTAAAAGGACAATGCGTCCAACATGCATCTATAAGTATACAAAAGTACATAGATAAGAAAAATCAACACCGCTGACATATGTGAGCTAGAAAATATAACCAAAGGCTACTTCAAAAGATGAAAAATCAAATGGGTTTCAATGGATGTGGAGAATGGGAGCCAGTATTCGTTACCGAGCGGTAAACATCATGAGAGAAAAACAACAGGGTATACACAAGGGTCACACATGCAAGGGCAGACAGGGGAAACAGGGGAGGAAGAAAAAAAAAATCAGAGAGGGGAGGATAGGGGGGGGGGGGGACGGGTCCCTATCCCCCATCCACAAGGCCAGCACACAGGCCAGGCACCCCGGCCGGGCACCAGTCAACTGGTGATGGCGTGGTACAACGGGGAACTCTTGAAAAGAAGCCAGTTGGCCCAAGTTCTGTTAAATGTATGTGCTTGTTCTGGAGTTAAAGCAATGAGTTCCTCCATCCGTTGTATAAAACTGATCTCCGCAAACCAGTCCTCAAGGGATGGGGGTACAGTTGATTTCCACCTCCTCGGCACCACGGTTTTGGCCGCCTGTAGCAGGTGTCTAAGGAGAGACTTCTTGAGCTTGTCAACCGGCATGGGAAACATGAAGAGGAGCAAGGCCTCTGGTGAATTGGGTATGGAGACTCCGGTCACGTCCCCAATCACCTCCAGGACCGAGATCCAAAACCCCCTGATTAGGGAACATCCCCACCAAACGTGGGCCAGGGTCCCCTCCTCACTACCGCACCTCCAGCAGGTATCTGGAACCGATGGGTACCAACGGTGTAAATCTGTTGGAACTCTGTACCACCGAGTCAAGAGTTTATAGCAAGTCTCCTGGTGCCGGGAGGCGATAGCGGCCCTATGTGTGAGCTGAAAGCACCTTTCCCATTGCGGCAGTGGGAAAGAGGTCCCTAATTCTGTCTCCCATTGTTGGCAAAAGGGGGGGAGCGAAGCAGAGTGGGCAGAGAGGAGCATCTTGTGTATCCCTGATAGCGAGTGTCTCACTTCTGAGGAGGACAGCATCAGATTCTCAAAGGCCGTAAGGGGCCTGGAAAAATTACGTCCGGACTTAGTTCGGTTAATACTTTTCAGTTTTTGAATTTGCGTTTTTAATTATTGTTTTCATGGTACTTCACAACTACTTTGTTGCTCTATTACATAAAATATCAATAAAGTATATGTAAGTTTGTGGCTGTAACATTTAAAAAGGAGGAACCGTTCAAGGGATATTGTCATGGTCCATGCCGCTGCCCTCGTTCCTGTCTCCATTCATGCCGCGGCCACTGCTGTGGACCGCGGACATGTCTGTTCGCCTGTTTGTGTCCCTGGTTCCTATACCTGTTGCTGTGTCCCTTTTTATTACTACTACTCACCTGTCCTCGCTCCTGTTGCTGTCTGGGTCTGCACACTCTCCTTAGGTTGGGCGCGTGCTAGCTGGTCTGGATTTAAAGGGACAGTGTCCCAATTAACTGTTCAGTGACCTACGATCTCCTGTGATTTAAGGAACTTCGTGCCTCTGTTTCTGGTCTCCATAAACTTTTTATTGGTCAGATATAAAGTAGTACAAAACAGAATATAGTATATGTCATTGTAAGACCAAATTTCAACTTTTATCCCCCAAAACAATCCAGCCCACCTCCCAAATCCATCTCCAGATTCAGAACAGTAAACATACATTACAATCACATATCACATATTACAATGTAATATTAATAACAGTCAGATAGTTCCTGGTCAGTTCATGATTGTCCATCTGAGCTCCTGATCTCTGGTTTCTGTTCCTGCCATTATTGCTGTCTACCTACATATGTTTAACCTGGCAGCTTTTTAACTGTTTAGTCTGCTGTTACCTGCCATCCTACCAGTCTGATAGCGGTATTCCTGTCTCTGCTATATCCTGCCATCTTGCCTTTCAGCTACCTGCCTGAGACCAGCTTCCAGTCTTCATTTCACCCCACTGTTTCCAAGTTGCTGTGCTGTGCCTCCGTTCTGCTGTTACCTGCCATTATGCCCGTTTGTACCTGCCTGCTATCTTGCCTAGGACTCTGTCATCTGCCTATGGCTACACTGGGCTGTGACCCATCATCCCTGCTAGCATCCGGTGTCCTTGTCCTGCACTACAGCTGTCACCGCAGGTAGCCACATGAGGGGTTGTGACCTGGGGGTTCCCACAGCAAAGTCCGTCCAGCCTTGCAGCAAGCTCAGGTGAAGACTGGGGCCCTTTAGACTCCACTCCCTGGCGAGGTCTACATCTATGCCATTTTTGCCTGTGGTTATCAGAGAGGATCCACACCAAGCACCCTTCGTCCACAGTGTCAGTGCATACTGACACTGCTGATCGTTACAGGTATAAATACTTTTGCAACCCACTGTATGTACCGTCATACAGATTTTCACCCTGTTTCCTGTGTCCTTTTTTTGCCCTACGACAGATTAATCGATTTCCACAGTTGAGTCCCTTTATTATGACCACTTCCTACTTTTGAGGTCGGCAGTGTGTAGCTCATGAGGAAGCCACGTGTGGTGAGTTGGTTTGGTGTGTATGTTAGGTGTGTGATAGGCTTTCTGCACACATATCCCTTGAGGCTGACATGGGTAAGAGAGGCGATTCATCAGAACTGAAAAGAGGGATAATTACTAATTCTTAGGCCAGTGGTGGCAGTATTTCTGGAACAGTGCAGTTTGTGAACTGTTCACATGCTGCTATGGTAAAAGTGTATCATTAGTGGACAAATGGCACCATTGCGAATAAGCAGTGTAGAAACTACAGAGCGCCATGTGCCATGGATGTGAGAGGAGAATGTTAGCTACAAAGGTGCGCAATGGCGGACTGAAACGTTACAGTGAAGTAGCTCACCACCATATTGGTAAGATACTTCACTGAGGTGATACCTCAAACTATTTCCAAAGGGTTTTTTATTTTTGAAAAGGGGTGGTTTCACCTGATTTGAAAGGGGCTAAACCGCGTCACATCTGCCAAAAGCGAAACCCAAAAAAGGGGGGGGGGGGGGGGGGGGGGGGGGATTGCTTTTTAAAATTTTACTTCCCTTTTTAAATTTTTTTTTCTACCACGAATTTAATATGAAATCCCTAGTGGGGAAAAAATCAGTGTTGAAAAACCCTCCCCAATCAAGTTTAATGGAAGTCAGCTTGTACAAGGATGTTAATGTGCTCTGTTTCAGCACCGATTTCACTGCTTCATTGTTCAGAAACCCCTATACTTTTCACACCCCGCAGTGGTCTCTTCCTGGATATATGGCAAGTGAAAACTGAGGCCTGTAACTGGCTGCAACGCCATGTGAGCACTGATCTTTGGAAATCATCACGGGGGGCTCCGGGATGGGGGGGGGGGGGGGGGGGGGGGGGGGGGTGCCCAGCACTGAAGGGAGGTTTTAAGGGGTGAGTTTTTTTTTCTTTTTTAAAGAACCCACAACTGACTGACAAGCATTTTGTATACATGAAACGCCCATTTAAAATAAAAACAGAGCTGTTTCCCGGGGCATCAATACAGTCGCAAGCAGAGTGCCTATGGGGCCATAAATGGGGGTTCCTATGGTACTATACTTTTTAGGGGTAAACATTCTGTAAGGGCACTGTTTTGGCCAAATTGGGGATAAAATATAAAATAAAAATAAAATGGGATATAGGGAAATTTTTAAGCAACATGTAAATATATTTTAAAAATATAATCAACAGCAATAGAAAATGGTATCATTTTAGTTTTGTCAGATTCAACAAAAAGAAAAAGGGGGGGCTTTCCTTTTGGTTCCTTTTTGGCAAATTTTTAAAATATAGGAAGGTACAGTACGAAGACTTCTATTGGTTTCATACTATAATTCCTTATAACATGACCATATATGTGATGCCGTACATGAATATAAAACCGAAATAATATATGCTAATTTAATAGTAATTTCATTTTTATAAACAGATTCTAATGCAAATGCCAGGGTGTCGCCATCCAGGAAGGCAAATCTTCTAGTATAAAATTCCTTTAGGAGATCTTTCGAATGTACAAAAATTCCTTTCCTGTAATGTGAAACTTTCACTTTCTGCATGTGAAGCAATTAAGAAGGAAAAGAGCAAAGAAGGGCAAGGCTGATTACCTTTGTGTGCATTTTTAGACGAGATTTTTGGGGTAGGCCCATTTGAAGTTTTCCTTTCCAAAATAACACATGCTTAGCCAAACCTCAAGCCTTTCTAAAAGCAATTTTTAATTTGTAATTTTTTAACATTTATTTTTTGTGTCATGTGCTCAACCCAAAGTGCAAGTTTTAAAAAAAGAACTTAAAAACTTCACAAAGGGGATTTACCCCGATTAACCCTACTGTGTCAATTTAAAAAAAAATTTTTCAAATTTTTCTTAAAATTATGATGGTAAAATAATATCACAAGGCATTATGGGGAAAAGGGGCTGGGAAAACTCACTCCCCCCCTTAGGTTTAAAAAAATCCTCATTTACTTTTTGATTCACTGATCTTTGAGAAGCAAAAAAAGGGAAAAAATTTTTAACCAAAATTTCTCTCCAAAATACGCCGTTTTTGGGGTTTTTCCCCCCATCATGTGAGCAGAGCGATAAATTGGGCCCTTTACCCGTGGGGAGGCAATGTTTGGCTGAAGAAGGGGGAAAAACCCCCTCCTTTTTGGGGAGCACCAGTTAAGGGGTGTAGTGTTTTGATTGGGGCCCTTTTAAAACCCCCTACTAAGCATCTGCATAACACAAGGCATTATGGGAAAGGGGCTGTAAAAAATAAGAAAAAGAAAAAACTACATGACATAGCCAAAAAAAACCCCCAACCCTTTTTTCCCCTTTCCCTTTTACAATAACATGCTATGCCCTTCCCCTTGGGGATAACAAACTTTGGCTTTTCCCGGCCCCCAGGAGCAGGAGTAAACCCCGGGTTGGGCCCCGGGCATGGTGATTCCCCGACAAGGGGGACCCGGGGCTGCTTTTTTAAAAAAAAAAGGCAGAAAGCAAAGGCAGATTCAAAAACATGTGCATTTACATTTGGGGGGAAAAAATATTTCATACCCCGGGGGCCCAAATTAAAAGCTACAAAAATGGAGAGGCTCTGTACTCATTAAACCCCTATTAATTGCACTTTTTTGGGAAATTGTTTAAAACCTGTGTAAAAGACACCATCCCCACATTTAATCCCCACCAAGCTCTCAACAATGTTTTTTGTCAAGACCCAAAAACCCCGTCCAAGGACAACCCGGGGAAAAAAATTTTTAGACCGCAAAAAAACCTTTTTGGGGGGGGCAAAATGACAATAGTCAAGTAGCTTGGTGAGAAGGCAAAACCAAATTTTTGCAATTAAATTTCAAAAAGGAAGAAACACAAGAGACTGTCAATCTTCCTCAGTCTCCATTAAAAACCACCTCTGGGGGAAGGAGATTCGAGAAAGGGCCCGGAATTTAAACCCAGAAAATACATGGGGGGGAACCCGGTCAATGACCTGAATAGACTGGGACCCCCAGTCTCAAAGATTACCATTATTTAAAACACTATGCCCCTCATGGAGGAAAAAAACTTTAAGGCATGCTAGATCACACCAACACTGTCCAGGGCCCCTTTGAAGTTCACCATTTACCACTGGATAATACAAAAAGTATGGGGGAAGGTCATGTGGTCAGAAAGAACTAAAATAGAACATTTGTATCAAAATTTTTCTTGCTTTGTTTTTTGGGAAAAAAAAAGGAATTATTTTTTCCAAAACCAAGAACTTCCCAACCTTTTACGCATTTGGGGGGAAACATCATACTTTTGGGGGGGCTTTTTTGCAAAAAGGGAAAAATGAAATGCCGAGTATTAAAGGGAGGAGGATGGGGCCATTAAACTGATATTTTGGTCAACAACCTCCTTCCCTCAGTAAGAGCATTGAAGGTGGGTCATAGCTGTGTCTTCCAGCAGGACAATGACCCGAAATACACAGCCAGGACAACTAAGGATTGGCACCTTAAAAAGCATTTCAAGATTCTGGAGTGGCCTAGCCAGTCTCCAGACATGAAGCTAATTAAAAATCTTTGGAGGGAGCTGAAACTCAGTGTAGCCCAGCGATAGCCCTGAAACCTGTCTCTCACAGTTGAAATATACCTACGATAAACATTACAGACCTCTCCATTCTTTGTAGGTGGGAAAACTTGCAAAATCACCAGTGTATCAACTACTTATTTTCTCCTCTATATGTACAGTAGCTGTAGTGTGGGCCCAAGAATTAACTTTAATTGTGGGCCCAATGAATCAGGCACTCCAGTCCAACACTGAGCATATGCATATTAAATTTTACTGATCACAAACTGTCAATGCCCCACAATGCCCATCTGTGCAAGTTATCGGAGGTCTCCCAGTCCTGCTTAGTGCCATAGAAGCTGTACATGGTGAGGTGGCCACACATGTATGACTTTTTCCATTGATTTCTATGGGAATTCAGAATACAGCCAAGCACACTTCCTTTGCTGTGTTTAGGACTTTCACAAAAGTAAATGGAAAGAGGCAAGCATGCTCAGCCACCTCTCCAATTTGCACTGGCAACAGGTCGAAATAAGATTGGGGACCCCTGTGCTGGAGAGAGATGCTGGTCTCACTCTAAGTCCCACACCAGTTAAGACAACAAACCCTTTATGCTGGCAGAGGTAGATAACTTTTGTTATACTTTCAATTAGCACTTGAATGAGATCTGCCATCTTCCAAGATCTTCTGCCATGAGAAACCAATATACAGTGTATTCCCACAAGTGAGATACCTTATACGTATCATTTCGAACCGCACCATGAACCCTGACAGTAACCCCCAAAACCCTCTCCTCCCCCTCCAAGTCACAGAATGGAATTCCACATAGGTCAGGGGCCCGCAAATTCTATGGGGGCAACCCCAAAACCAGGTACAGGCTGCAAGAAAGCCAGTATTGGGAAAACCTAGATAAGGAGGTGCACGGGAGGAACAAATGGGAGGGACCTCAGGGAAAACAAGCAAAACGGGTACAGAAGCTCTGGCTGGGACCATGAGCCAGCAGATACAGAAGCTCTGGGCGGGACCATGAGCCAGCGGGCAAAGACGAGTACTGACACTCTGAGTGAACCATGAGCCAGAGGCATAGATTCACTGGACGACCCATGAGCCAAACACATAGGCAGGTATCAGACTGGCATGACGACAGGTAACAGCAGACACGTAGGCAGGGTCACCACGGAGTGGGATCCATGGTCAGTTCATACTGTCATGGGAGTGAACGGTGGTCAGTTCACTCCGTAACGATCCAACAGTGTCAGAAGGGTGTGGATCTACTGTGATCACCGCAGGTGAGATGGTATCGATGGAGGCCCACGCCAGGGAGCGGAGTCTAAGGGGCCCCCTGTCTTCACTGGAGCCCGCCGTAAGGCCGGACAGGCTTTGCTACGGGGAACCCCCAGATTGCTACCCCAGACGTGGCTACCCACAGTGACAGCCGAGGTACAGGACAGGAACACCAGACACTGGGAGCAATGGAGGCACATACATAGCTGCAGGTAGACTAGATGTCCTCTGGTGGTTGCAGACAGGTGCAATGACAGGTAACAGCAGGTAAACGTAGGCAGCGGCAGGATTACAGCAGGAAACTAGACAGGTCCAATGGCAGGAATACAGCAGGTATCTGGGCAGGTGCAGTGTCAGAATACAGCATATAACTGGACGGGTGCAAGGACAGCAGAAACGACAGACAGGTGGTCAGGAGCTCTGATGGACTGCAGGAACTGAACCAGGCATCTCAGGGGTTAAGTCCTGAATCGCAGAAGCCAGGAGCTCTGATGGCCAAAAACTCAACATTACAACAATGAACTGACACTGGAGCAAGGACAGGAAGTTCCTCTTATAGCCAGGGGTGACAGGTCAAGAAGAAGGCAATCAGGACACTGACCCAATAAAGGGCAGGAAGCTGCCACACGCGAACCCTAGGAGGCGCAGTGCGCACACAGGACCCCAGGGAGCAGGAGCGAGGGTTGGTGAGTACAAGTACAAACACTCACAGGAACAGGGACAGGCATTAGAACAGGCAAGTATACAGCAGCAGTATACAGCAGTGGGGACACAGGCCGCCGAGACCCCTGCACAGTGAACCACAGCAGAAACATGGCAGAGACCGCACCGTGAACCGTGACAGCGCCTTTTATTATATTCACAACATCTCTATATATCCTATGTGCTCTTTATAGCCACTTTATAGACCTCACACCACACAAACAAGTTTTTTTATTTGACACAATCACAAAGTCCACAATATCTGCTCTTTGTTCATCAGTGATTATTTCCATGCGGCAGGCTCCTGCTGTCCTCTCTCAGATGTCTGTGGCTCCCGTGCCAGTTCTGCGATTGGAGTCCTCCTCTGGTGGTCTGCTTGGATGTCACTAGACTGTGCTCATTCTTCCAATCGGTGCCTCTGACACCATTTAATCGGATACACAGGGGAACATGTATGAACGGGGCTGTGCCAGAAGTCTGGCGTCTTTTCAGCCCGAAAACTAGCAAAACCCCATTCACTATATCTTTAAACACTTTGTAATGCGCCTGAGATCGGGGGGCATGCCGTAGGCGTGTCGCACTACAATCGTATGAAGCTTCACATTTATAGCTTCAGTACGGCAAATCCAGGCACATTACTGCTGGAACAGGTAGAGCACTTTAAAAGTGGTTTACCTGAGCCAGAAGTGTCACTTTGTAGCTAGAAAGTGCTAAATCTATGACCCACAGTAGAACAGGTTCATAGATTCAGGCGCATTCTACACTACAAATTCACACAAAAAAATGGCGCCAAAAATCGACATGTCGCCCCTAGTCTTTATCCCATGACAGAAAACACAATTTCATAACAGTTTGTTGTGCACTGATGAGCTAGTGTTGTAGAAGTCACTATTCACATAATAGTAGAAATGTAAATACAGTCGGTGTGATAGATCACTAGTTACCAGTGGCTTCAGGAACTAAGATTTCACTAACCCCAAATTAGGATATTATTACCTCTAGCCAATTACTAGGGTTGTCTATTTCACCTATATCTCAGTACCTCTATATCAGCTCCAAGTTTGACTATAGAGACACAAACAAGTTTTAACATGATAGGATATTTAGTTTAGAAAAGACTTTGTATAGAGACCTTATGTAATTTAAAAACCCAAACAAGTACGGAAAACTGGATGAATTATCATCATTCATTATTTATTTTGGAGCGCCCTTGATTCCAGGGCGCTGTACATTTCAGGCGGGTACATAAATAAATAATAAATTAATTGTATAATAACATGTATGATTTACCACTTGATAAACAGTCAAAGGAACACATAAGGGCGCGTTCACACGGCACACACACAGATACGTGTGAAGCGTCAGAGGCGAGATAACATTATTAGCGCCAAAATATGTTAAGAAAAGGATTTTAACACCAAAATCCGTAAAAAAACGGGTTCTTGCGGCAAAATCCGTAAAAAAAACGTATTTTTGGCGTCAGAAGCAAGATAACTTTATTAGCGGCAAAATATGTTAAGAGAAGGATTTTAGTGCCAAAATCCGTTAAAAAAAAAGGGTTCTGGCGCCAAAATCCGTAAAAAAAACGTATTTTTGGCGTCAGAAGCAAGATAACATATTTTGGCGCTAATAAAGTTAAGAAAAGGATTTTACCACCAAAATCCGTAAAAACGGATTCTGATACCAAAATCCGTAAAAAAAAGTATTTTGGCGTCAGAAGCGAGATAACTTTATTAGCGCCAAAATATGTTAAAAGGATTTTAGCACCAAAATCCGCAAAAAAAATGGATTCTGACGCCAAAATCCATAAAAAACGTATTTTTACCGAAAAATATATGAATTGCGCAAAAATCGTTAGCGGCCAAAGCATGATCATTTTATTACAGAACGTACAGAAAAGGACACATCAGACACTTGCATGCAAATTTGATAAGGTATAACCTTTGTTACACCCAGTATAGGTGGAACTTGGGTCTTCTGGGAGGGTTTTCATTGAAAAAGCACCGCAAAAAACGCAGCGAAAACGCGCCAAAGGACGTCCGGCGCTTTCCATAGTCTGCTGTAGTAAATTTTCGGCCCTGCTCTGGCGTTTTTTAGAGAATGTTGCAAAATACGACCAGTAAAAAAAACGAGCAGAAAAAAGAAGCTCAGTGTAGACAGCAGGACAATTTTACATTAGAGTCTATGGGAGATGATTACAGTCGTTTTTTCCAGCGTTTTTAGAAAACGAAAAATGCTGAAAAAACTGACGTTTTTCTGTGCAGTGTAGACATAGCCTAAAATGACCATAGTTCTTGTTTGAACTATTGACAGACAACCAGACAATTTTGTATCTTTTTTAAGACAAGCACACATATATAATGAAAAAGCAAAAATTAAAAATTCAGATTGTGTGCTGCTTAATGTGCCACTGTGTGACCATTGATATACTGCTGGGCTTTAAGGAGAAAACAATCTGTTTAAAAAAAAAAAACTAAACTTTTTGCCATTGAGACTAATGCAAAAACTTTAGCAAAACTTAGCAAATGTTTGTGCAACAGAATGTAAATGAGACTGTTGTTTGCTTCCAGTCTATTACAATGCATTCACAAAGAGGTGTGACAGTGTGCAAATCAATAGTGAGAGATCCTCACCTATACATGTGCCTCACAATGGCATTATCTCATTCAGCTGATAATGTATGCACCCCAGCTACCAATACAGGCGTTTTGAAAAACAAAAGAATAAAATTCAATTTAGAATTTAGTCCACCTGACTGTACAGTATTCAATTTAGAGGCTTCACTTTAAAAAATACAACAATGTTGTTACGGTCCTCTATTATTTGGCTAACCGCGGACAAAAGTCAACCCCATATGTGCCAAAAAAAGACACAATACCAGCTGGATAACCCAACCGGTATTTTGTCATTGCCATGTGAATGCACCCTAATACATTTCCCCCTTTGTGTGTAGTTGAATCCTTAAATAATTGCTAAACATTTGTTTATTTATGTTCTTTATTTGCCTCCTTGCTCAATTTCTACATCATGCCCACCTCCCCTATCCCTTCAAACCTTCATGTGTTATCTTTCACCCATATGTTGCTTCTCTTCTTTGTTCCCTCTCACCCTTGTTCTCCTGATCTGTCCTTCATGCTCATTTATTTCTCATGCTTCATTCATATTCTCCTTTCAACACTGTGTGTGAAGAATTTAATTCATCCCAGTCTTGGTATATCTATACAATCTCACCATGCCCTTTATCGCTTGTCTTTGTTCTTTTTCCAATTCCAAGGCATCCTTTCTATGATCTTGTATCCAGAACTGAACTGCATATTCCAGAAGAGACATAAATGTCTGAGATGGGAACACACCTTAAATCAAATGAATGTCATAAATCATTGCTCTTTTTTTCTTATTGTCACAGCTCACATGAGGTGGAAGATGTCTCCTCTGGGTCACATCTGGGACTTAAAGGGGTTTTGCCACGATGTAATGTTGACGTGGGATCCTCCAAAATGGGTATTTAATCACTTTTCTAAATATATGATTACAAAAATTGCAGTCTGAGAGAGCTACAGGCTGCCTTACCTGCCCTAGTTACTTAAAAGCTTCTATTAGATATGACCTGACAAGAGCTGCTGGCTGGGCTTGCGTAGAAAACACTTCTTATCTAATGAAAGGGAGCTGAAGAAGCTTTGAAGGCACCGGGTAGAAATATGTTGTATACAGAATCCACTAGTTGTAGTGTGATTATCTGAGTAGATCCCTGCTTCATCTGATGACAGAGAACATGAAGAAGCTTTCAAGCTGCTGTGGAGAAAAGGTGTTGTCTTTTGTATACAGAATCCACTAGTTGTAGTTTGATTATTTGAGTGAACATTTCACACGATCCCTTATGCACAGCTCTGTGCTCTGGCTGTGTCTCTCAGCTCAGCGTGGCTTGTTTACATTAGCTTCTTAGCAGATAAGGCACGTCCTGGCAAAACCCCTTTAAGGTATTGTCATGCTGAGGAGTGGAGTCTGTTGAGCTCCCAATATGTGGAGCAGGTTTTCACTGCAGGAGACTCCTTGGTCGTTACCCTTGCCACAGTCACCCACAGCAATTGCTAACGTCAAAATGCAGTACAGAAGAGGCAGGCTGGATAGGTATACACTTCTCAAAACAAGTTAGGGATATTTGATTTTCAGTTGAAATTTCAGGATGAACATAAAATTTTTAAACAAACTAAATGAGACCATCTCTTAACTTTAGAATGCACATGTCAAACTGTTAAATATTTCAGTACTTTTTAACAACTTGCTGACCTGTAACAATGAACTTAAAGGGGATGTATTGCTTCTTCTGTTCGTGTATTTCATTGTGCTCTCAGCTCTACAAATTCAGGGGCGCTTCTTCCCCTCCCAGCTGCGTGTTTCTTAACTGATTACATCATCCCCCCTTCATTGTTCATGTTGGCTCCCGAGTCTCCCCCCCCTCCCCGAGTCCACATGTCACTGTGTCGTTCTCCCAATGCAGTCATATTTTGTAAGTATGTTTACATACCACAGGCTTGCAGTCTAGATAATCTTCTATGAACTCACAGCACTGATTTCTTCTCCTCTTACAGCTGGAGGTTTGTTACAATTGAATTCAGTCTTCTACAAACTCATGCTGAGCTGATCTTCCTGCTATGTTTACACGCAGGAGCATTTAGGCATCGAGACACAATTCTGCTGTTTTCTAATTGTAGAAGCCCTGCAGTATTATTGTGTTTCTTCTGGCAGAGTGAAACTGCTGTCGGTCCCTAACTTTGAGTGAGAGAGGCAGCCTAATGCTCCGTCTATGTTTGCATTAGGCACCGGGCACAATTCTACTGTTTTCTGATTGTAGAAGCAGGTGCAGTGCCTCTGTGTTTCTACTGGCTGTGCAAAGTGAAATTGTGCCGGTCCCTTACTTTGAGTGAGAGAGGCAGGAATGCTCGCTTCTGTGAATATGGCCAGACAAAATGTAAATTAGTAGAGCCGTCAGCCAATGACATGAAAGGAAGAGGAATCCGACTGGCACTGGGGAACTGTGTTTACAGAAACAGAAGATAAAGGATCCTGCGAAAACAAGACTGCTTTGCTAATGACATCCAATTGCAAAATTGCTTGTTTTCACTGTCCCCTTATACTGAAGACCATTTAATGAAATGATACAACCCATTTAATGGCAAAATTAACAACAGGGGTTTTAATCACGGTATCGCCCAATAAAATTAGGTGATCAAAGTGATTTGGGATTTAAACAGATCTGCTCATCTCCCTGTTCACATTTTGACATCATGAAACCAAGACCACACCTTAAAATTGATTAACAGTACTTCGCCATTGCGAGGCTTCAAACAGGATGCTCTCAGACGGAAGTGGCCACTGAGCTCAGAGTGTCACAGAGTGTCATCATCAGAGATACTGGGAGACTGGAAGAGCCACAGAAAGACAAAATAGTGGACTTCCTTTGGCTACATCTTACACTGATGACCTCTTCACTGTAATCAATGCCCTGTTGAACCAGATGATGAATAGCACACAACTCCAGGCACCTTTAAGGGAGGTGAGAGGCAACCAAGTGTCACGTAAAACCATTTGTAACCATTTACATCAGTGTGGTCTGTGTGCTAGACAACCTGATCACACCACCAGGCACAGGTATCATCATCTTGCATGGGCCAGGGAGCATCTAAGCTGGATGAAGTATCAGTGGTCCTCAGTACTGTTCAGTGATGAAAGTCGATTTATTCTGAGAGGAAATGATGGCCACCAACGATGGTGAAGACATTGAGAAGACCGCTATGCATTAACCAGGTCAGGTACCAGTCAGTACCCCTGCCAGTCATCTAGCACGCATACCACATTGATGTAAATTTTTACAAATGGTTTGACGTGACACTTGGTTGCTTCTCACCTCCTTTAAATGTGTCTGGAGTTGTGTGGCATTAATCATTTGGTTCCACAGGGATTTGTTTACAAGGGAACAGTCATCAGTGTGTGATGTAGCCAAAGGACTTCCACTTATTTGCCTTTCTGTGACTCTTCCAGTCTGTCTGTATCTCTGTTGCGACCTGCTGATGACACTCTGTGACACTCTAAGCTGAGTGGCCACTTCTGTTTAAGAGCAGCCTGCTTGAAGCCTCAGGGTGCTTTCACACGGAGCTGTTTTTGGTGCGTTTTAGGCACATTTTTTGGTGGGGTTTTTTTTTTTTTTTGCAGAAATGCACAACATTAATTGGTGTGTATTTCTGAAAAAAAAAATGCACCAAAATGATACATGTGAAAGCACTCTCATGATGGTGAGGTACTGTTGATCAGTTGTAAGGTGTTGTCTTGGTCTCGAGATGTCAAAATGTGAACAGGAAAACAGAAAGAAAAACACAGAGGTGGCGCTCTATGGTGAAAGTACGCCTGAAGTAAAACAATTAAAACAACAAATGGAAAAGGTGCTCACCTAGAGCTGTTGTGCGTATTATTATAGAGGCATAACACTCGTACGGGCATGGGTGGCTCTATCTAAGCCTCGGAATAGCAGCCGCAGGTCACTCGCTCCGGAGCCGCAAGCAGGCAGCAGGAACAAACAGCAAGGATGAGAACGAAAAATGGGACCCGGCGCTCAATTCCAGAAGAAAAAAAAACCCTTGTGATTAGCAAGGATATGGTTTTAAATAAAGTTTTTTTTTATTCCATTAAAAATTAAAAGAGAGTTACCGTATATACTCGAGTATAAGCCGACCCGAGTATAAGCCGAGGCACCTACTTTTGCCCCAAAAAGTGGGAAAACTTATTGACTCGAGTATAAGCCTAGGGTAGAAAATGCAGCGGCTACTGGTAAATTTTAAAAATAACAATGGATACCAATAAAATCACATAGGCAGTTTAATGTCCCCCATAGGCAATTATGGCAGATATTTTGCCCTATATGCAGGTATAGGCAGGTATATGTCCCAAAAGGCACGTATATGGCCCCATAGGCATGTAATAGGCAGTTATATGTCCCCCATAAACAGATTATAGGCAGGTATATGGCCCCATAAGCAGGTATAGGGCAGGCTGTAGGCAGGTATAGGGCAGGCTGTAGACAGGTATAGGGCAGGCTGTAGGCAGGGTATAGGGCCGGCTGTAGGCAGGGTCTAGGGCCGGCTGTAGGCAGCTGTAGGCAGGGTATAGGGCAGGTATAGGACCGGCTGTAGGCAGGTCTAGGGCAGGTATAGGCAGCTGTAGGCGGGTATAGGGCACGGATCGGCAGCTGTAGAGCACGAATAGGGCCGGCTGTAGGCAGGTATAGGCAGCTGTAGGCAGGTATAGGCAGCTGTAGGAGGTATAGGGCCGGCTGTAGGCAGGTATAGGGCCGGCTGTAGGCAGGTAAAGGCAGCTGTAGCAGGTATGGGCAGCTGTAGGCAGGTATAGGGCCCGGCTGTAGGCAGGTAAGGCAGCTGTAGGCAGGTTTTAGGCAGCTGTAGGGCAGGTATAGGCAGCTGTAGGGGCAGGAATAGGGCCGGCTGTAGGCAGGTATAGGCAGCTGTAGGCAGGTATAGGAAAGCTTTTTTAGGGCAGTATAGGCAGCTGTAGGGCAGGTATAGGCAGTATAGGGCCGGCTGTGGGCAGGTATAGGCAGCTGTAGGCAGGTTAGGCAGCTGTAGGTAGTATAGGGCCGGCTGTAGGCAGGTAAAGGCAGCTGTAGGCAGGTATAGGCAGCTGTAGGGCAGGTATAGGCAGCTGTAGGGCAGGTATAGGGCCGGCTGTAGGCAGGTATAGGCAGCTGTAGGGCAGGTATAGGCACTGTAGGGCGGGTTTATAGGCAGCTGCAGGGAAAGGTTTTAGGGCCGGCTGTAGGCAGCTGTAGGAGGTATAGGCAGCTGTAGGCAGGTATGGGAAGTTTAAAAAAAAAAAAACAAAACACTTACCTGGCTCCCCGCGCTCCGTCTCCCTCGCCGCTCCGCCCTCCGCTGCTCCCGGCCTCCCGCGCACTGTACCTGTCTTCCTGGCACAGGCGGGGGGACGCATCAGGCCGCGGCACTTGGCAGCGTGAGACACACGCTCCCTGTGCCGAACTCCGGACGGCCGCGAGTCTGCTTGCCGCCACCGGAGGCCACTGCGGAGCACGAGCGCTCGCTCTGTGCCCCGCAGTGGTATCCCTTCACCTATATGCGCTCCGGAGGAGTCGCATTAGGGGAACGGATTGCGGACAGTGCCCGGACCACCGCAGGTCCGGAAAACTGTGCGCTCACTCGGCCTTCGTTATATGCGCTCCCCGAGGAGCCGCATATAGCTGAAGCGTCCCTGTCGTCGCACGGGCCATCGCAGCGCCTGAGCGCCGACGTGACTCGAGTATAAGCCGAGGGGGGATTTTTCAGCACATTTTTTGTGCTGAAAAACTCGGCTTATACTCGAGTATATACGGTACGCTTTCCAAATATACACACGTAACACATTTTTATCTGAAGAAGTGCCTAATGGTGCGAAACGCGTTATAAGTGTGTGTTGTATGTTTGGAAAGGGTAACTCTCTTTTACTTTTAAATTTAATAAAAAAACCTTTATTTAAAACCATATCATCGCTAATCACGAGGGTTTTTTTTCCTTCTGGAATTGAGCGCCGGGTCCCATTTTTCGTCCTCATCCTTGCAAAATGTGAACAGGGTAATGAGGAGGACTGTTTAAATCCCAATTCAATTTGATCCTCTAAATTTATTGGGTGATTCAGGGATCAAACACCTGTTGTGAATTTTGCCATTAAGCTCCTTGTTAGAGATCAGCAAGTTGTGCAGAAAGTTCTGAAACACTGAACAGATGGACATGTGTATTCTAAAGTTAAGAGATGGTTTAATGTAGTTCATTTTAAAAAAAATTCAAGATATTTTATGTTCATCTAGAAATTTCAACCAAAAACCAAATATCCCTAACTTTTGTGAGTAGTGTATAGGGAAGCGAGGCAGATGGTCAGGGAACATAACAGACAAATAGTAAGTTCAGAGGATAGTTGAGGTTAGAACCAGTAAATACTATACATAAATAATATCTATCTTCACCAACAAAGCAACCAAGATTAAACCAAAGCTAAAGAAGGAGTGTCTGCAAAAGATGCAGAAGTCTTGCCATTGGAGGTAGAACAGATTAGCGGTGTACTATGGCTCTTTAAATCCAAAAGAATCAGTGTATGCAATCACTTGAGGGCAGTGGGGCATCAAACGAAGGAACAGGCCACCAAACGGAGCAGCTGCTGCAATGGCAGAAGCTGGGGTAACTCAAGAGAGAATTGTCTAATATTTTTGCAAATCTTGATCTGCACAGGGCCTACAATCTTGTCTACATAATATCTAGGAATGACAGCTTTTCAAACACATTATGCAGAGCTTGAATCTATTGTCATGTCATATGTACTTTCCAAGGCCTGAACCATGTTCCAGCACTTTATCAGTCTTATCAGTCTATATCTTTCAAGTCCTTCTGAATCAATTTGTGGTGTCCTATTTAGATGACTTATTAATGGTAACATCCATGATTGAGAAAGAGGGGTCTTCTGGTCAATTGGAATCAAAAATGTAAAACAAAATTACTTTGTAAAGCTGAGCCCTTTTTAGGGCAACCATTACTCGAGTGCTCCTCACCATTTACATCACAGTCATCGGTCATATGATGCTGAAGTAAGTTACTGGCCTCAGCAGTCACTGCTTGTATGTATGGCAAATAACTATTGAAACCAGTGAATAGCTGCAGAATTACGTAACCACTGAATGCAACATTATCGTTGGAGAACACTGGAGGCGCTGCAACAGCAACAACTTCATAGGTCAGTTAACGTTTTATTTCTATTTTCTACCCCTCCCAACCAACAGATCCATTTTTAAGCAATGGTCAATCCTTTTTAATAAAGAATATTTGAAGCATATTAGCTCGGTTTTGAGCTGCTTGAGAGAAAATCAGCTGTATGTGGAAATTTCGGGAGGTAAACATTCATTCTCTGAGGTATATAATTTTTCCTGATGGCTTGTTCATGGATTCAGGTAACATCAAAGTTATACTACACTAGCATACTTCCAAAAATGTAAATGAGGATTAAAAATGTGTAGGTTTTTCTATTCAAAAAGCTTTATTGACATAACAAGAAGATTACAAATATTATTAGATGATAAGAGTGGAGGAATGTCAAACACTGTGAAACAATGGGCCTTGTGGGCCACGTACAGAGTAAGGAATTGTAAATAACAAGCTATTAATAAAGTTAACAATTATAGAATCACTTATATAAACTGTTGATGAGTACTGTAGTATATCAACAAGTAACAGGAAAAGGCATAATACTGCCAACAAGAAAGTCGAGAAAAAAAAAAACACACCACACACAAGGGAGGGGAAGAGAGGGGAAAGAAGTTAGGGAATGGAGGGAGGTAAGTGGGGGGGTGAAGGCGCTATCCACAGGCCATGTTCACACGGCTTAAACCAGGACATAATTCGGTCCGTAATTACGCGCCGGAGTGTGCCTAATACGGGCTGAAAACCTCCTGGTCAGAACAGTAATCCACAGTTCTCATAGAGATCTATGGATTACTTCTCCTCTCCCTGCTCGGCGAATACGCCGCAGGGGGGAGATAATTGACAGGTCGCTTTCTAGTGGCGTATACGCGCCGCTAGTAATGATTGTCTTGGGGCCGGCGACGGGCCGGCCCCCCGCTCCCTCCCCGGCTCCCGCCCTACCCCCGGACACATGGCGTAATTGCGGGGCGTAATTACGTCCCACAGTTAAGCCGTGTGAACATAGCCACAGATTCACCCACCAATAGACGGGACTCCAGAGACCTAAGATAAAGAAGCCGATAACTCCAGAAAATGAGATCAACGCAAAGGGAGAGGTAGTCTATTAAGGGGTGATAAGTATTAAGGAGAGAGTGATCTGAAGAGAGGGGAAGATTTGAAGAGGGTGCAATAGAACCATGTTTTCTCGAACTTATCCGCTTGGAGCCATACTTGTGGATTTTTTTTTACTCACATATACCTGTTTGGGGTTTCTTTTTATTTATTTTCATGATAATTACTAAGGAGTACAGGATTTGAAAATAGGGAGGGCAACCCTTCAGGACAATCTCGTTTTGGGGCAAGTAAAGGGAGGAACAAATCCTCCAAAAAGTAAAAAGTAATTTGTGCACGCAGAAACTTTTTTATAATGCAAAATTGATTAATTTAAACAATACCCCAAAAGTGGGATTTACAGGCTCCAGTAATAAGGCAAAAACAGGTGACTTGACATAATGACGTTTCTCGGGAAAGACCTTTATCAAACAGTCCACTGTGCATAGGAGAGAATATAGCAGGGCCGTAGCCCATAGAGATAAAGGGAGCCAGGAATGTTCAATTACTTTTCTACATATAAGGAGTACAGAGGACAGGAGTAGAATGACAGCACCTGGGGTTGAACACTCGCTCAGCAGTGAGTGTGTGATTACTAGGCAGGGAAGAGACCGACAGTAGCTGCTTGAGAGGTGATGTCTGAGCATGTGTGGCCAGGACTGAGGAGCTCTCATCCCTGGTTGTATCCCCCGGAGACAAGCTTTCTGACCAGAGTGTCCAGTTTACTTCCAATTCCCATGTGACAAACTCAAGGCCCATGGCCCTAATCTAGCCCACCATGTAATTTTATTTTGCCTGAGAAGAGCTTGCAACCAGTGAACAGGGATGGAATAAGTCCAAAAGCAGAAGTACTAGCTTTCTCCTTTCCCTGGAGGGCATAGCCAGCACTTGGCATAGGTGACTTTGGCAGTTTAGGCAGCAGGCACCATCTTGGTTTCTGAGCTTCTGCACGCACATCCATACCACTCTGTTGTGCAGCTCATAGGCTGTAGCATAGCTCTAACAGCCTTACCCAGGCACCTTAGCAGTCCTGAAAAGTACAAATCTTAGTGCTAAAGAGGTGGAAAGGCTATTAAACAACCTTAAAGAACACCTTGGCTTTTACTGACCACAAATGACCATGGCCCTTTGAGGGCAACCATAATGCTAATATAAGTTTGACCCATGTTCTAAGTTGTGTTTCTGTGCCACCCAGAAAACTTAGAGGGGTTTTCTTTGTATGCTGAATCACTGGCTGACAGGCAGTTTTTCACTTACACTGTCTGCTCAGGCCATTACTCTGACAGAGCAGGAGATTGTTTTTTTTTTTTAACCATAAACTTTGTATTGGTCAGATATAAAGTAGTACAAACAGAAAAAAGTATATGTCATTGTAAGACCAAATTTCAACTTTTATCCCCCAAAACACAACCCAGCCCACCTCCCACATCCATCTCCAGATTCAGAGCAGTAAACATCCATTACAATCAAATAGCCATGCAATATTAATAGCATTCAGTTGTTGTCACAATAAAAATTGTACCTGGCTGTCGGACAGCCTCCATCCACACAACTGCCATAGACACAGTCCCAGGAACCTCTACACCAAGATTCCCAACACCCTATGCCTAACTAAGTTCGGTGCAGCAAGACCAGAAGTTGTCACGGGTGCCCCCTCTCCTCGGCCCGCGGGCTGCGGGTGCACCCGTGTCTGCCCCCCCCCCCGGGGGTGTGCCGGGCCCGGGGCGCGACGCTGTCCGCAGGACGAGCGGCGGTCCCGCAGCGCACAGGGACTCACCTGACCTCGTTCCTGTCCCGTCCACGCCCTCTGCCGGCCGAGGCGCGCGTACCCGTCCTCTAAGGCCGCGGCTCGTTCCGAAGATTTTAAAGGGGCCAGCGTCCCTTTAATTGGCTAATTGACAGACACCTCCTCTATTTAAGGTTATGCTCACTGTCACTCTGTGCTGGAGCAATGTTGCACCCTCGTGACATAGCTAAAAGCGTCCTAAAGTATATTCTCGCCTTACCGAGTACCGACCTCTGCTATGTTTTCTCTGACTCCGAACCTCTGCCGCAAGCCCTGACCTTCCTGCTGTCCACGACCACGACTTGCCGCCTTCCCTGACCTCCTCCTGCCCTACGACTAACGATTCTCGGCTACTTACGACTCTGTACTCCTACGCTCACACCTCGGCTGCCACCCCGCAGGCAATTCACGTCAGGGGGGGACGACCTGGTAGCCTCACTCCGCAGCAAGTCGTTCCCGCTTTGCGGCGTTCTCTGGTGAAAACCGGGAGCTACTTAGATTCCGTTCCCTGGCGTGGCTTAACTACCATCACTTGCGGTGAACCAGCGGATCCACTACCCAGCCGTTACAGAAGTATTCAGCCATTTAGCCCATATTTTATTATACTTAAGTTTGGCTCCTTTCTTAAAAATACACCCCTCTTTCCAGAGCAATCAGCCAATTCACTTTTATAGTAACAACTCCTGTTGCTGATGGAGGTTACTGCTTGCATCCTGCCACTTTGTCGCTATTTCCTTCCTTGCCATAAATAAAAAGTCCTAGATATCACACGATTTAATCCAGCCTCAGAACCGTTAACCCCTACATATCCAAAATACAAACCAACGATTCATCTCCACTGTAATTTGAAAAATTACGCTGGATCAATTGTACAACAAAAATCCAATAAAAAAATCCAAGTTTAGGGCCATGCCAGAACATATGCATCAAGAGCCGGGTGCACATGACACCTATTACACAGAGGAAGTCCCTAATTCCATTTTATGCAAAATAGAGGAGTTCTGTAAACTCGATGTATAAGAATAATTGAGAGATTCGATGCTGTTCCACTCACTGAAATCAATGGTAATGGTCCCTCTGTATCTCCTCTCTATAGGGCCAATATCACCTTCCCACCTACTACGTAAACTATTGGTTTTAGAAAAAAAAGTTTGCCAATAAAAGTTTATATAAAGTGGATATTAGTCCCTTCGTTGTTTTTTTTTTTTTTTTTTTAAACATCTTTTTATTGAATTTTAAGAATGAAAGATAAAGTCACACTGTCACAATAAGAACGACAACATGTATAGAATACGGGTCCACAGAAATAGACAATGCAGCATAGTAAAGTCAGTTATACACTTTTAGGGTTTACGCACATCTGTTTTTATCACAGAAAATAACTGACATTTCTATATTTCCTAGATGGACTTGCAGGGTAGATACACTACCAGGTCCATAGTGACACATAGGCCCATAAGACAGAGCTAATGAGTTATTTGTGGCGTAACAATATTAAGAAACAAATAAACAATTCCAACTTTTCCACCAAGGACCATTATATTCATCAGATGTCAACGATATAACTCCGAACCTGGTCAAATCAATCTTGCTGCCTTGAACACAGATCTCCCCGCTCCCCGGTGTGTTCTAGAAGAGATACGTCCACTCTAAATTTTAAGTAAACCCAGCGATCCTGTCAGCTCTCCCTCAAATACCACTTGTTCAATTTAAACGGGAACACTAAGGATTTGATCTCGTCCCTACCAGAGAAAGGCTCTTATGAAAGAGTCTCACTTGGCAAAGAATTTTCAGTCTGGATAGTTTTGCTCATTTCCGGCCTTCCATCCGATCCATGAGCAGGTAATGCATTTACCTGAATACAGGACATCATTTATGGAGGTGTCCTCCTTCCTCGAGCCATCTGGGACAGCAAGACCTCTTATGCTGCCATAGTATTATCTGCAGAAGGGTCAGATGTTTGAATCCTTTGTAGATCATGGAACAGCAAAGCTATGGGCATAGGAGGGACTCAAATTCACCAGTTGATGTCAAGGCTGGTACCAGGGCGTTTTCCAGAAGCCTGGGAAGTCTGGGCAAGACCACCGATAATGCTGTGTAGCAAGTCAGTCTTTGTTGGTTGCATTTGGGCAGCCAGTAATGCTATCAGGGGCCAAGATGGGAGGGGTACGTTTGAACCCATATATGCCCGGTGTATAAATTATGATATTTGTTTTTCCTCGCCATTTTTCGTTAATAACCGCCTTACAGTTTGGCCCCCAACCCTCCATAGTGATAAGGTATGTCAATAACTGGGAAAGGGTTTCTCCCAGGTTTGCAAACATCTTCCCTCTCCCACCATGGGCCTTGTCCCAATTCTCTCAACTGGCTGTATATAGTTAGATAGCGGTGTGACCGAGGTCGGAACCAAGACCTTATCGAATTGTTGGGAATACATTCCATGTTAAGGTGAAGAACCCTCTTTTTTAAAACTGACAACCTGGCAGTAGTCAAAAGTGTGAGTTAGGGGATTTGGTATATACCCTGTGCCTCTCCAAACGACATGAGTTTTGCAGTATCATTCCTCTCTTGGTTAAGAGGGACCTACCTAACTATCCCTTTTCTCGCACAGTAGTGAGGTAGCACTCCCATACCCTGCCTAAACACCAGATGTTCCTAAAATTGGCCTTTGTTTGCTGCAAGAATCGCTGTCAATTTGAATCATTTCCCGCAGGGCCCCTCCAGTTCGCTATAGTGTCTCACATCAATATGCATTACCTTAATTTTTGGGATGTCGGAATATCTCGATGCAAAAGAAAGCCTGCGAGGTCCACGGGGCTGCAGACAATGCCTTCAGCTCGAAGTTTTGAATGGTAGAGGTACCCTTTATCCAATCTGCCACGAGTGTCTAAAAAAGACACGCCAAAATTGTATTTAACGAATATCAGGGAAGATTCACTCCCCCACACCTTCTAGTAACATTAGTTTGAGATGGCAATCCTAGGTCACTTTGACGCCCCATGATAAATCTGGTAAAGTTAATATCAGGATTCTATATCTGAATGTTTCAATAAGAGGGGATTGTCTGAAATGGATATAACAGTCAGGAAGCTGACTGCATAATTATAAATGGCAATCTCGCCAATAAGAAAGAGGAAGACCGCCCATCTGTGCAGCTCTCTAAAAATCTTTAGTATGAGGGGGGGGGGCGGGATGGGGTAATTTTAAGTGATAATATGGGATTCCGGGGACTTGCACTATCATAATTCCCAAATACTTGATGGATTTGTTTGCAATTGACAGCGGCAGCAGGAGCCTGCAATTGTTATGGAAAGTTTTGGAAGGATGTCAGGCTAGAATTCCGACTTTAGTCTCGTTAATTTTAAAACACGAGCATTCTCTAAAGACCCTCAATTGGATGCAATAAAGTAGGCGCATCTCTCCGGGTTTTCCAAAAGGAAATTGACATCGTCCGCAAACAGTGCAAATTTTCGTTCTTGGTTTCTAATAGCGATTCCCTCGAATGTCGTAGACGAAGTCAAAACCTAGCTAAGGGTTCTACCAGCCAGAATGATAAATAGGGAGAAAGAGGGCATCCCTGCCTGGTACCTCAGGCTAGCGAAAAGGGTTGCGAGAGGAACCCCGGAAAATATTCTGGCCTCCGCGTCCTGGGAAAAGTACCGAGGAAGGTTCTGTAAGGGTCCCCATAGCAAACCAATTTTATCTACAACCAAGCATCCACCCCCAGTCAGCGCTATCAAACAGCCTTTTCGTATCAAGATGTTTATCAAGGCTGAGGAGTGTGTCCTTGTGGGTTTCTTCTGACTACATCAAGGAACAAGTAGAAAACCTTTCGCAATTTCAAAACCCGCCGATCTCCCCTTGAACAAAGCCCACCTGGTGTGATCCTATAGTCTAGAATAAACGGGGCTAGCGATCTGCCATGATTTCGCGCCGAAGCTTGAGATCGACGTTTTTCAGAGAGATGGGTCCTATATGGAAGGAAGGCTGAAAGGGGGACTTTGCCCACCTTTGGCAATATCTTATATGGCAGTGTTCATTACTTTGGGAATAGGTGATCCTAATAGATAGGAATTAAACAGGGCTTGAAGTGTGGGGGCAATCTGAGTTTTCACAGATTTGAAAAACTCCCCAGTAAAGCCACCCGACCTGGATTTTATTATTCTGAAGTTTTGAGATTGCTGTCTCAAGTTCTACTAAACCAACTCTATCGGAGCGGCCCAGCTCCACACCCCCACCTCCTCGGGCCAAGAGCCTGAAGATCATCTTAATCAACCATACTTTTGACCTTTGATCTCAAAGGTGTTCAATCTCATATAGATTATGGTTAATAAAGATCGCAGAATCTCCAGAACTTCTTCCCCTTTCTTTTGAGAACCTCCTTCTGAATGATACAGGGTTGCACTGGGACTGGAGGCGAGGACCCTCTAGCGAGCTTTGCTGGAGTTTGCCCCGCTTGTTGCCATAGCGGAAGAAATGAGCACAGAACTGGATTTTTAAATTGCTCATCTCTTCTCTACCCACACCTCGTACTCTGTCTAATGCTGTCCACCCATTTATTTTTGAGTTGTAACAGACGGGAACAAGAATTGTATATACCTCCCAGAGTTAATCCCAAGAAGCAAGCTTCTCCTTCACTTTGATCCTATAATTTGAGAGGTATGAAATTAGTCTTCCACTGAATTACAGCTTTCGCTGTGCCCCAAATAGCTGGGTGGAATCTTGGTGGGGGGCCTTTTATGATCAGAGCAGTACTCCAACCACCACCCCTGCAACGTGATTCTAAACTCCTCATCTCTCATCAGGAAGGATGGGAATCTCCATATGTACTCAGACCCCCGCCGGATTGATTCTGAGAGAGCTAAAATGACAGGTGAGTGCAAATGACAAGGTCCTCCAACGCGAAATTCCCTCAACCCTGGAAAGCAAGCATTTTGAGGCTGAATATGAGTCAATCCTAGACCACCGAGTTGTGGGGAGTGAGTAATGAGTATACTCTCTCTCCCATCTGGGTTCAAAACCCGCTCATCCATCAACTAATTCAAGATTGGTTTTGCAAAGGAAGAGAGTTTCGATTCCCCCGAGCGGCCCCACCTCGCGTCCCTTTTCTCTCTTTTTCCTGTCTTCCACTTGTGACATGACTACTTAAAGTCTCCACCACCACACTTTATGGCCAGAGACATCTCAAGAATCCGGGAGTATGGGAGTTGAAGAAGGCACTCTCTGAAATTTTTTGGACCATAGACATTATGGATAGACCGGTTCTTCCCCCACTGGATCTGAATAATGAGCCCACCTCCACTTGATCATTCTCATGGTGAGTACCCGTCTATCTAAGCCCTTTCCTATAAGGATCAGCACCCCTGCCTTGTTATTGATCGCTGGAGAGCCAAACACCTGTCCCACCCATAGGCATCTCATGCGGTCAAAATCCTCTCTGGCTAAATGGGTCCCTCCTGCAAGAGACTAAGTCCTAATACCTTTAACCGTTTCATGTGCCTTATAACCATGATCGTTTATACTTTGGGGAAGCGAAGTCCTTTAACATTCCACGTTAAATATTTATAACCTCGAAGAGGATAAGAAAGGAATTGCGGTCCTTGGTGGAGGAACATTTTTGAACAGCAACAAACTCGTTTAAAATACGGTTCAACGAATACCGTGGCACCGGGAGGAGGGTGGAAAAATTAACTACATCCAAAACAAGTGCTTAGGACTTCACTTTTTTTTTCCATCGAGGAGAACCTGACACACAGGAAAAAAGAAAGGCCATCCCAATACCCCTAGCCAAACAGACAAAAAGCTACATGAAGCCTGTAAGAAAATGGTCATTTACAATATATGCACGAAATGTGATCAGACAGTTAACCGAACCGCTCCAGGGGAACCGTTATAGAAATCATCCAACAACCTGTTGGATCAAGCCCGCCCTCCTCAGTCCCTAACTTGGAGGCAGAGCGCTTCCTCTTGTTCCTTTCGGAAGTCATGGCTTAGCTGTGTGGGGGCCTCTTCTTCAATCAGAGTTTTGTCGCAGCTAAAGGTGGACCCACTTGAAGAGGGCGAGGATCTCTTGGGACTCAATGATAAAGATGGTTTAGGCTCTGATGCTTTAAGCCTATCCAGGAAGACTTTCGCCTCCCCGGGTGACGGAAAGGTGGGAGAAATTTCCATCTCATGTAAAACTTTTAATATTGCTGGATATAAGTAGCGCGAACTTATATGTTTTATGAAACCAGGGCCGAACAGAATGGGGTAAAATGCCCTGCGCCTCCTGACAACTCCCGCTGAAAATCATAAAGATAAAAACCCTCCGGCCCCTGAAGGTTAGGTCTCTCTTAGTCGTCTGAACGCCCTGAGGAATTGCGACCCTTGTCGGTAAAGTCACAGGTACTTCACAAAAACCTAGGCGGGGCCTTGTCTGCACTCTCAGCATATCTTTCATGTGAGCTCTGTTCCTACTACGAAGATCCTGGGCCGAGGCATGCGCCCTTTTCTAACTTTACCTTTGCCTTTTAGGCCAGAGAGCTTCCGGCAATCCCGCTCACACATAAAGCACTAGATCACTATCTGGGATTGCTTCTGAGATACGACCACTTTGCAGATTGTTCCCTTCCTAGAACGGTTCTCTAGAACTTCTAGTTTGTCCGGATAACCGCCTTTTCTCTTGAATGGTAATCAAGAAGTGTGAACGTGTTTTGTCGGCCTCCACACGCAGCTCCTGAGCTGAACGTCATGATGATCAAGTAGTGTGTTATGGGGATTGAATGTCGACTTGACCTCGAAAACTTTCTCCACTGGTGGCGGTCAAGGAAGCTTTGGAGGACAGGCAGAAATGATCTACAACCTCAGCGGCCAAAGCTTTGAAATTGGAACTCGGGGGAAAAAAAAAAAAATCTATTTGTGACTGTATCTCTCCCTCTTCAAAGGGGACTGGATTTAATGTGAGTCCACAGGAACCGAAGTTGCCCGAGATAGTGTTAATGTCCTGAAACGGAGGCGTCCGGAATATCCCAGTCATAATGCCCGGTCAAGTCCTCTGAAATTCCCTGAGTACATATTTTCCCGAGATTGGGGGCGCTGGGGGTTTTTCCCCCCCTTTTTGCTGTTTGGTGGCCTTTTTCGCCCCCCTTTTATTTTAGGAATTTTTTTTCCCTGCACAGGGAAATGGGGTGGGTTTTAGGGGGGGGAGGGGGAAAAAAAATTGAGTAAACGTGGTTTGGGGGAAAAATTTTCTTTTGCGCCCCGCCTTTTCCAGGGGGTTTTGTAAAGAAAACCCCGGGGGAAAGGGCGCTGGGGGCACTGTGTAGATTGTAAATTAAAAAGTATTTTTATATTTTGAAAGGGAAATTTTTGGGTGAGATATGGGACGAATTTGAAAAAAGTTCCGTGAAAATTTCCCCGAGAAAGGTTTTATTTTAAAGTGGTAGCCCGGGGGGCACCCCCCCCAAACAGCTCCTTTAGGGCCCAAAGGGTCCCAAAGTATGTGGCGTTAAATGGGGTAGTGAGGCTATCAAATAATTATACAGTCAGGTCCAGTAATGTGAGCTTTGAAAAGAGGCCTTTTTTAAGTTCTAAACAAAAACAATGGGCAAAATGTAGTTTAATTATATATATTTGCAGGCACGTGAATGGGGTAGTTTCAAAATAAAAGAAAAGTTTCGTGCGGGGGGCCCAGAGTAAAACCTAGGGGCAAAAAGGTAAACCGGGGGCGCCCAAAAAACCAGCTTATCCGGGTCTGGAATATTTTTGGAATTTGGAATGGAAAATAAAGGGTGTCGCTATTTTTTTTCAGCCAAGTTCCCGGTACCATTTGGGCCCGGGTTGGGGGGCCTTTTTATGGCCGGTTTCAGCACAGTGGGCAAAAGTAGAAAATATATATTTGCGGGAAATTGAATGGGTTTGAGTGCAGTAGAGACAAATTCAGGGCCCGGTTTTCCCCCGAGTAACCCTAAAAGGGCAATTGGTGGCCGGGGGGGGGCCTAGAAACCACTTCTGAGGGCCCCGGGGCTGGGGAAAAATCTGCAAAAGAAGAAAGGTAGTGAGGGGTCACCCCATTTTTTTCAAACCCCAAAACCAGGTTTCCCTGGGCCAGGTTTTAGGGGGTTTTTATGCGGTATCAGCACAGTGGGGGGCTGTAGGTTAAAAAATATATATTTGCGGGCACTTTAATGGTTTTTAAATTTTTTAAATTTTTTTTAAAAAAAAAAAATAAATTTGTTTTTTAAAAAACCATATTTTTTTCTTTTTTTTTTTTTTTTTTTTTTTTTTTTTTTTTAAAAAAAAAAACTTTTTTTTGGATTTTTTTTTCAATTTTTGTTTTTTTTTTTTTTTTTTTTTTTTTTTTTTTTTAAAATTTTTAATATTTTTTTTTTTTTTTTAAAATTTTAAAAAATTTTTTTAATTTTTAAAAATAAAAAATTTTTTTTTATTTTAAAACAAATTTAATTTTTAATTTTTTTAATTTTTTTTTTTTCCTTTTTTTTTTTAAAAAATTTTTTTTAAATTTTTGAAAAAATTTTTTTTTTTTTTAAAAGGCAAAATTTTTTTAAAAAACAAAGCTTTTTTTTTTTTAAATTTAAAAATTTTTTTTAAATTTAAAAATTTTTTTTTAAATTTTTTTAAAAAATCCTAATTTAATTTTTTTTAAATTTTTTTAAAAATTTTTTAAAAAATTTTTTAAAATTTTTTTTTTTTTAAAACAAAAAAAAAAAAAAAAAGGAAATTTTAATTTTTCAAAAACCCAAAAAATTTAAAAATTCTTTCAAAACTTTTTTTTTTTTTTTTTTTTTAAAAAGCCTTTTTTAATTTTCCCTTTTTTTTTTAAAATTAAAACAATTTTTTTTAATTTTTTTTTAATTTTTTAAAAAATTAATTTTTTATAAAAAACAAAAAAATTTTTTAATTTTTTAAAAAAATTTTTGGTTTTTTTTTTTTTTTTTTTTAAATTGCCTTTTTTTTTTTCCCAAAAATTTTAAAAATTTTTAAAAAATTTTTAAAAAAAGGGAAAAAATTTTTTTAAAAAACTTTTTTTTTTTTTTTTTTTTTTTTTTTTTTTTTTTTAAAAAAAAACTTTTTTTTGTTTTTCATTTTTTTTTTGGCCCCCTTTTTTTTTTTTTATATGGTTTTTTTTAAACAAATCCTTTTTTTTTTCTTTTTTTTTTAATTTTTTTTTTAATTTTTGGAAAAAAAAATTTTTTTTTTTTTTTTTTTTTTTTTTCCAAAAAAAAGAATTTTTTTTTTTTTTGGAGAGAAGCAAAAAGGAAAAATTGTCAAGCCAATATTGCCCCATCTACATACGCCCCTTTCGGGGGTTTTTTCCCCCCAAACAGGTGGGAAAAGCAGAGTGATAATTGGGTTGACTGGGGGGGAGGCAAAGAGTGGCTGAGAGAAAGGGGAACATTTTCTCCTTATGGAGAGCACCAAATTAAAGGGGTGTATTTTTTTGATTTTCCCCCTTTTGCCCACTACTAACATCTGCTTTTCACAAGGCAAATTTTGGGGGAAAAGGGGCTGGGGGGGAAACTCAAATTTTTTTTCCCCCCTCTATAGGGTTTTAACAAACCCCCAATTTTTCTTTGACTCACTGAATTTTTTGGAAGCAAAAAGGAAATAAATTTTCAAAACCAATTAAATTTTCAACTACATACGCCGTTTCGGGGTTTTTTCCCCTCATCAGGGGTAGAGCAGGTTTATAGGCTTGACTGGTGGGAAAGGGAATGAAATTGGGGTGAGGAAGGGGAAAAATCTCTCCTTATGGGGGAGCCCCCAGTTTTAAAGGGGTGTAGTGTTTTTTAAATTTCCCCTTTAGCCCCCTACTAAAACACTGCAAATCACAAGGGATTTTTGGGAAAGGAGCTGGAAAGCTCACTGCGCCCCATAGGGCCCCAAAATTCCCAATTTAAAAAAGGTTGTAACCCCAACTCCTCAAATTTTTTACCTTTTCTTTACTTTCACTTGGGGGAAATCCCTTTTTGAGGGGGAAAACCCCAAAAGGAATAAACATTTTGGGGCTGGAGGGAAAAACCAAAATTTTTTGCTCCAATTTCTTTTAACCAAAACCAACCGGGCCCTTTCGGGGTTTTGCCCCCCCAAACATTGGGAGAGCAGAGTGATATTGGTTTTTACTGGTGGGGGGGCAAATTTAGTGGCTGAGAGAAGGGGAACATCTCTCCTTATGGAGAGCAAACCCTTTTTTAAAGGTTTTTTGGTTTTTCCCCCTTAAGAATTGGAAGGGAAAAGGGGTTTCTCCTGGCCCCAAAGGCAAACCCAAAAGCCCTTTAGAAAAAAAGGGAAATTTTTCAAGCCAAAAAATAACCCATTGAACCGGGGGTTTTCCCAAAAAACCCCCATTTTAAATTTTTTTAAAAATTCCTTCCCCAACCCCCCACCAAAAAGTTTTTTTCCCTTTTTTTTTCCTTTATTTTTTTTACTAAATATAAAGTAAAAAAAGAAATTAAAAAATGGAAAATCTGTTTTTTTTCCCCCGACCAAAAATTTTTTTCAAAACAATGCCCGCCCAAAAATTTATGCAGTGTGGGGGTATGATTTGAGCACTTTACAGGGGTGACTTTCCCCAACCCCTGTAACCTATGCCCAAAGTGGCGCAAATCATACACTATTTTTTAAAAAAACAATCTCCCCAAATGTTTATGCTGAGCATGTGACATTCAACTGCCTTTAGTTCCCACCATGGCGAGGCCTGTTTTTGAGTGAAAAACCCGTCCCCCGTTTAAAAAACCCCTTTATGTCTTGCCCATGTAAATGCAGTTTTAGTTTCAGGGTGTTGACAATTTTTTTTTATAGCCCCCGGCCCTCTTTTTTGTTAAAAACTAGAATTTTTTTTTTTCCCCGATTTCAGTTTTTTCTTTTGCCGTGAGGTGCCAAAGTTTTAGTTCCCCCTAGCCGTATGAGAAAAGTGTCAGAGGAAAAACACCGAATTTTAACAAAACCCCCCTCCCCATTCCCCACCTAGGGCCTTAAAAAATACTAACGATAAAATACAAAGTGGGGGAAAATGGGCCCAAATTGGGGGACAAAATTTTTTCCATTTTCAACCCTTTGGGGGTACACAAATTTTTTTGGGCCCGCCCGGGTTTTTTTGAGATTGATGTCTGTGTGGTGAGTTAATTTTGCCCCCCCCCCGGAACCCCCCCCCACCAAATTTTCCTGTTTTTACAAGGGTTTTACCAAATTTACTAAAAATTTCATTTTTAAAAAAGGGTTTATAAAACTTCCCGTGTTTTTTCCCCTGAAAAAAAATTAAAAAAAATATTTTTCCAAAAATTTTGAAAAGTAAAATTTTAGATACTGTATTTTGCCCCCTCCCCATAATCATCTTTTCCCCCATTTAGAGTCTGTAACCTATCAGGGCATTTTAATTTGGGAAATCTTTTCATAAAATTTCCCTTTACTGGGGGGCAGAAATAAAAAATTCCTTTTTTGGGGAAAAAAACCCGAGAAAAATTTCAGAAACCATTTTTTTCAGCAAAGCTTATTTTGGTTTTCCTAAAATACCCTATCCAAACCTAAAAAAGTGCCAGTTTTTATTTTTGCCCACCATAACAAAGCCCGCCATTTCAGTGTTTCCCCCATAATGGTGCCAACCATATAGTGCCCCCTCAGTTGAATGCAGTTTTCAAAAAAATGGATATTAGTTTTAAAAAATAAGGGAACCCGAAAGGATAAACATTTTGTGTCCCCCGATTGGTGGGGCCACAGAAAAAAAAAAAACCCCCTGGGGGGCCCCATGTTTTTGCATCCTGGTTTTACCCGGCTTTTTAAGCTGCACTGAAAAATTAAGCGCTGAATCGCATTTGGGTAAAATTAGCCCGTTAAGCACGATTTTGGGGTTTTTTGATTTGGAAAACTGAATTTCAGAGGAGATTTTCAGCCTCCATATTCTATGTGAAAAAAATTTTTTGGGAAACCCCCTTATGAATTGACATAATTTTTCTTTTCAACACTGAAAATAAATCTGTGCCAAGAAAAATTGCCGTTGTTTGCCCAGCGAGACAGATTATTCATTAGAAACAGTGTAAGGCGGATTGCAGTCAGATTTGGAAAAATGATTCTGGGCAGAAAATTTAGTACCAAATCCCACACCCGAAAAAAAGCTTTTTGGTTTAACGTATCCCCGCAATGGGGTAATTTGGCAATGCATTATAGCTTGCTATAGGAGAGCATAGTGGTTGGTATTGAGTGCATTGCGGTTAGGTTTTTGGTATATGTATGGCTGTCCTATATTTTAAGGGAATTGTATCTGGCACCCTTAAAAGGTAAACCTGGCTGGTTTTTTTTGTGGGAAAGGGCCCCAAAATGCAAGTTTAGAATAACCCACAAAGGAGAAGGGGGAAAAACCTTGGGGTGCCACTGGGGCAAGTGGGTCCTTGGGCAAAGGACCCACTTTTTGGGGAGAAAGGTAGAGCAAAAGAGGGGGGAAAAAAAGAGGCCAAAGGGGGCCAAAAGTTATGTGCAGTTTTGTCAGGGCTTTTCGCAGTTTGGGGGGTGATCTTCAAGAATCAACTCCACTAGCGGACCCCAAGAATCAACTCTACCAGTGGGTCCCCAATTTTAACTCGGGCTGGTGAGCCCCCAAAAATCAACTTCCCCAAAGGGGCCAAAAAGAACCAAATCCACTGGGGAACACCAAGGGTGACATGTATGGGAAAAAAACGCCCTGTGGGCAGCCCTTTTTTCCCCCCCCGATCTAAGTGAAAACTGCGCCTCAATTTTTGTCGGCGCCCCGAAGTGCACTCATACATGTGGTGTAAAGTTCAAATGTGTTTTCGCCATGTGTGGGGGCGAAGTGCGGGACATAGGCGCAGAAGGACTGCGCCTAACATCTGGTACGAATCGAGACAGGCTGGAAATGCATGAAAAAGCATGAAGCATGTTAGTGAATAGGAAAAATAGTTGTCCTTCCAATGAATGAATGAATGAATGAATGAATAAAGATACATATCAACGTGGTAGAAAATCTATTTCAATGTAGGCAAAAATTTGATGTATTAAAATGAAAGCAAATATATATACGATCTACAAATAAAGAAATATCACCTAGAAAATTTGTAAAAAAAAAAAAGGGAGAGAATGCCACTCAGGCCCGGACTCCCCATCGGGCACACCGGGCATTTGCCCGGGAGGCCGCTGGGGTCCGGGCCTCAGCGCCGGCTTGGAGCGCCCGCCGAGGGGGCCGGTGTTTTCCCCGGGTGGGCCCTGAGTGCCGGCGCTGGTCTGTGGCGCACGTTCAGGGGCCGCAACGGTCGCATCTGCGACCGGACCCCTGTGCCTACAGGCCCCCTTCGCCACACGGCTGCATGGCCGGGTCACAGACCCAGCCGTGCAGCCATCACGGCCGTCACCTGCACCGCGCGGTGCAAGCAGCAGCCAAGGCTGAACAGCCGGGATCTTATGATCCTGTCTGTTCAGCTCCAAGAAGGCAGGTGCGCGATGTGATGACGTCATTGCGCGCCTGCTCCGCAGCCCCGCAGTCAGGTAAGAGCGGCCGCTCTGGACGAGGAGAGAAGAGGAAGCAGAAGCAGAGACTTCAGATAAGTTTTATTTTTATTTCTTTTTTTAAACTACATACATCCCCTGCCTGCCTACCTACCTATATACATGCCCTGCCTGCCTACCTACCTATATACATGCCCTGCCTGCCTACCTACCTATATACATGCCCTGCCTGCCTACCTATATACATGCCCTGCCTGCCTACCTACCTATATACATGCTCTGCCTACCTACCTATATACATGCCCTGCCTGCCTACCTACCTATATACATGCCCTGCCTGCCTACCTACCTATATACATGCCCTGCCTGCCTACCTATATACATGCCCTGCCTACCTACCTATATACATGCCCTGCCTGCCTACCTACCTATATACATGCCCTGCCTGCCTACCTATATACATGCCCTGCCTACCTACCTATATACATGCCCTGCCTGCCTACCTACCTATATACATGCCCTGCCTGCCTACCTATATACATGCCCTGCCTGCCTACCTACCTATATACATGCCCTGCCTGCCTACCTACCTATATACATGCCCTGCCTGCCTGCCTATATACATGCCCTGCCTGCCTACCTATATACATGCCCTGCCTACCTATATACATGCCCTGCCTGCCTGCCTATATACATGCCCTGCCTGCCTACCTATATACATGCCCTGCCTGCCTATATACTTGTCATGCCTGCCTATATACTTGCCCTGTCTGCCTGCTTATATACCTGCCTGCCTATATACTTGCCCTGCCTGCCTATATACTTGCCCTGTCTGCCTGCCTATATACCTGCCTGCCTATATACTTGCCCTGCCTGCCTATATACTTGCCCTGTCTGCCTATATACATGCCCTGTCTGCCTATATACTTGCCCTGTCTGCCTATATACTTGTCTTGTCTGCCTATATACTTGCTCTGTCTGAGTATATACTGGCCCTGTCAGCCTATATACTGGCCCTGCCTGCCTATATACTGGCCCTGACTGCTAATTACTAGCCCTGCCTGGCTACATACTGGCCCTACCTGGCTAATTTCTGGCCCTGGCCCTACCTGGCTAATTTCTTGCCCTGGCCCTACCTGGCTAATTACTGGCCCTACCTGGCTAGTTACTGGCCCTACCTGGCAAGTTACTGGGGCAGCCCCAGCTACCTGGCTAGTTACTGGGGGCAGCCCCAGCTACCTGGCTAGTTACCGGGGGCTATCCTAGCTACCAAATTAATTGAGGAAGGACCTGTTTACCTACCTCATAGGGGTCTACCTATTTACATGTCACTTATCTGACATTTTTAAATTTTTAATTTTTAGGGTCTAACATACGCTATTTGGGGTACAATTACTAACTTTTTACTGTGTGGGGCAGCAAAGGGGGCACTATTACTATTTAGGGCTCTATGGAAAGGGAGCTTGTACAAATTTGGGAATTGATAGGAAAGTGCTGGAAAAGAGAGGAGTCTAAGATGTATTTGTGGTAAATTCTACAGGGACGAGTAGTGATCGGGAGAAGAAGACATTGCATGCTGTACCGGAGAAGAAAAGGAGAAGAGAACAACTCCCATCAGAGATGACGTCTCCTGTGAGTCCCTGATGTCAGGGGTCATTTTACTTCTGTGTTGAATCAGTGCTGTATTCATGTGATGGTGACCTGACTACTGCTGATCTGATTGGTGGGGTTGTAGGTTATGCTGGAGCTTATATAGTGTCAGTGTGGGCTTGTCCCTGATTGTAAAGCGCACACCTGACTCTGTGATGAGGGCTTTCTCTGCACCACTTTTTCTTTCTTGCTTTTGTTTAGGTGGCTCTCACACGGAGCGGTTTTGGTGCATTTTTTTATGCGTTTTTTGTGAAGAAATGTTCAGCATTAACTGCTATGCCTTTCTGCACAAAAACGCACCAAAAATGCTCTGTGTGAAAGCACCTTTATAGTGTAGTTTATTTTAGAAAGTGGCGAGGTGCGAGAACAAGAGTAATTTTGTAAGCGGATATTGTATGTGGGCTGGTGGGGGCTTTGTGCCAGGGCTGATTTTTATTCCCAGTCCGGCCCTGATGCCACTAATAAGAATAATAAATAATTAAGCCGGAAATCCTTCTTGGAGGACACCAGCAAGCCTTGTGTTGTATATACTGAATAGCATTACATTTCAAAGCAGCCCAAATACTTTAAAAATTGTGGTTATGGAAAATGTGTAAGAAAACATCTGTGCAACCTCTGTGCAACATCTGCATTGGCTTATGTGATGTTAAATTAGTGTAATTTTCACAGACTTTGCAAGACATTTTGGAGCGGATATTTTGTTCTTTGCATCTAAGATACAGTATATATTGTCATTAATGTTATTGTCAAAAATGAATTAATACATTGATTTACATTACACAGTATGAAGATGAAGAATAAAATGCATTTGTCCAACAAATGAATTACTTAATAAAACGACATATACAAGTGCTTGAAAAATAAATTAATGTATTAATACATTTTTGACAATAACATTACTAACAATATATAAATTAGCTGCAAAGAAAAAAATATCCCCTACAAAAAGTATTGCAAAGTCTGAGAAAATTACACTAATTGAACATCACATAAACCAATGCAGATGTTGCACAGAGGTTGGACAGATGTTTTCTTACACATTTTCCAGAACAACAATTTTTTTTATGTATTTGGGCTACTTTGAAGTTTAATGCAATTCACTATATACAACACAAGGCTTGCTGGGACCTGTTGTCCTCCAAGCAGGATTTGTGGCTTAATTATTTATTCTTCTGGACAAATAATTGAATGGAGTAGTGTACTGCTGTAAGTGTAGAACTCGAACGCAGTACAAGAATACCACACTCCACTTCGACTTCTCCGCTCAGATAGACCACATTCAACTAGGTCTGCCTGTCGGAGATGTCGAGCGCTGCAATGCGCCTCACTTTGCCAATCCGCAATCATGCATGACTCGGAGTTTTCGAAATTTCCGCGTCCTGTCCCAGAACGCCCACGGCGCGCCCATTGCACGCCCCTTCATGTTAGGCACAGCCGAAAGTGGCGAAGGTTGCGCCTCACATCGCATCCCTGCGTCCGACAGGGGATTCGGATCGGTGAGGCGCAGTTTTCGCCAGAAAACAGGCGCAACTACCGATCATACGTGTCGCCCCAAGAATCAACTCTACTGATGGACTCCAGGTGCCACAGTCCGACATTGAGGCACACTGTGGTTTGTACCTTATGTGAGACTGGTTCCGAATCCAAGGCATACCAGGGCTGGCACTGTTATACAGACTTCAGCTGAAGAAAACATACCCCCCCCCCCCTCTCCTTTCTCTACTTATAATGTGACTGTCTATTATTAGGCGCTAACAAGCAAATCAATTCAACAAAATAACAAATAGCTTTTTACGCCTTAAAAATGAGCATTTAATAATCTTGTTCCAACAATCTACCTTTCTAATTCCCTATTTCTTTGATTTCTGTGAAAAAAATACCTTTTTCATTAACATATAAATTAAACATTACAATTCATTAAATAAATTTATAATATGGTTATACATGCTTGTACATGAAGTTAAAGGAGTTGTCTCATTACAAGCTTTCAGCCCACATCAATGTTTTTAGAAGCAAAGGATTTTTGAATTGAGGGGCGTGCTTCTTCTCTGCCTCTTCTCCTCCCTCTTCCCCCCTCCCCTCAGCACACAGGCAGCTCTCCTCTGTAACTTCTATACAGCAGGGGGGGGGGGCAGGGGGATTGCTGCCAGAGTTAACCCTGTGTGTGCCTGCCTAGATCTTCTGCAGGCATCTAGATCAGCTGTATTAGGGCTGATCTATGAGTGTGGAGAGGTCTGTGATTGCTAATAGCAGAACAGAGGGGATGCAAGTGTTCCTATACCCTCTGCTTAGCTTACATATCTCCACATCTCCAGCAACAAACAGACCCTGTCAGAACAGACACAGGGAAGCTGTGAAGTGTTACTCAGGATGTGTCACTAGTACAGCAGAGCATGAACTGTTCACAAGCCTCCCTGATCTGTATAGTATTATTATAGTTACAGCTCCACAGACACATCATGATTATAGTAACACACAGGGTCACTGCTGTCACATCTATCTGTGTAGAGAGCAGGAGGAAGCAGGCACACACAGGGTTAATCCAGGCAGCACTGACACAGAAGCCAGAGTCCTCCCTCCCCCTCCCTCCACTACAGAAGCATTCTGTGCAGGAGGGGCTCTCTGCTCTGACCTGTATTCTGAAGGTGATGAGACATACAGACCTGATAGCCAGTGAGATAAGGATCAACAGGTCAGCTGCTATAGAAATTTGAGAAGCTGATGTAGTACTACTAACAGGGCTAGCTCAAAATCAGTAGGACATTTGTAATGAACATATATTGCAAAGCTGCTTGTTTTTTAAAGATCTTTTAATTAAAACCCAATCATTGTAGCGAGACAACCCCTTTAATTTTAAGCATTCAGCAACAAGCTTTTAGGTGTTTCCTAGACCATGAAAACATACTTTTAAATTAGGTATGTCCAAACTTTTGACTTGCACTGCATAAATGTATGTCTTTATAGAATTATGTGTAATTATAAAACTGTTTATAAAAATTGTAGTGAAACAATATTTTCCATCAAACTGGACTCTCCATTGGTTTTTCAAACTTGCTTTCTTTTACAATCATTAAATCCCCTTTAGCTTCCTCAAACAGAAAACTATTAAACTGTGTAACAACTTTGCCTTTTGAATTCTGCTTCATTCCACAGTTTATGGCTCCTTGCCACTTTTCTTTTAAAGTAGATCTATTGTGAAAAAATGCTGCTCTCAGAAAAGCCCAAAAGACAAATCTCAATGGTGTATACGAAATGGATGTTTTATAGAGGCATTATATTTATTATTAGTATTATGTGTGTACTATGGTAATATGTAGGCACTGTATATTTTGATACTGTATATAAACAGTTTTTAAGGTATTGTATGGCAGGATTATTTTGTCCGTATTATAAGTGCACTGTGTGGTGTGGAAGTCTTATTTGTCAATGTATGTCAGATTTAGGGTATAAACATACAGGTAACAAGTACATAGATACTTTTAAGGCTATGTCTCTACTGCACACAAAAATGTCTGAAAAAAACTACTGAAAATAGATTCTATAGACTTCTATAGTAAAAACGTCCTGTTCTCCCCCACAGAACGTCTTTTGTTCTGCTCGTGTTATTTGCTGGTGGTTTTTTGAAACATGTTACAAAAAAAAGGCCTGAGCAGGGCAGAAAACTTACTATTGGAGTCTATGTAAAGCTGCAGATGTTTTTTGGCGCATTGTTTGCAGAAATTAACAGCAATTATAATGCAAAAAACGCACACAAATAACACGTAAAAAATGCAAAACGTGGTAGTTTTTTAGCTGTTTTTGACAGGCAGTGGACAAAAAAATCCACAGTTTTATGAACTGTTTTAGGATTTGGTTTTCAGTGAGTTTTTAGACTTAGCCTAAAACTGTAAAGAGAGGCTGTGTAAAAGTCGCAGTGGGGGAAACACTGGTTCGATAAGATCTTTAACTGCTTAACAGGGCCGGGACGATGGGTAGGCAGAGGTTGACGATCGCCTAGGGGGCCTACCTCTGCCTGTCAGTAGGGGGTGCAGATATGGAGCCGACTCAAAACTTGAACCGGCTCCATACCTGGCAGGTGCCGGCTGTGACCTTCTTTTAACTGGAGTGTACCTCCGCCCACCCCTCTGGTGCCGGTTGAGGAGGGAGAGTGGGGGAGTAGTGAACTCACATTGGTGGCAGTACAGCACAAAGGAACATTAGGAGAAGTGAGAATACACCTCTCCTAATGTTCCTACTCGTCTGGCAGTATCCTGTCACATGACAGGAAGTTGTTAGCACAGAAGTGTCCAGTGTATGCTGGGAAGAATTGGTGGAGCTTTGGCTCCTTCTCCTCAGCAAAGCAATGAGTACTGAAGAGAGGAGACTGCAGGACTCCAGGACAAGTGAGTGTTTTCTGTGGGAGGTGGGAGGATCAGAGCTGGGTGGGGAGGTCATTAGGGTAGGGGGGATCACAGCAGGGGGGTAATTAGGGCAGGAGGAATCAGAGCACAGAGGGTAATAAGGACGGGGGGTAATTAGAGTAGGAAGGGGAGGAATTAGGGCAGGGGGGTAATTAGGGAAGGGAGGTTAATAAGAGCAGGAGGAGGAGGTAATTAGGGCAGGTGGGATCAGAGCAGGGTGGGTAATAAGGGCAGGGGGCAATTAGAGCAGGAAGGGGAGGGAATTAGGGCAGGAGGATCAGAGGGGAGGTAATAAGAGCAGGGGGGTAATTAGGGCAGATGGGATCAGAGCAGGGTGGGGTAATTAGGCCTGGGGGGATCAGAGCAGAGGGAGAGCGGAGGTAATTACGAAAGGGGGTAATTAAAGCAGGAGGAAGAGGCAATTATGATGGGGGGTTAATAATATATACCTCTGCTCCTTGGACACTCAGAATCACCATTGTCCTTCAACGAATATACAGAAGATACGGAACCTGAATGCATCCTGTTCCCCACAAACAATAGGACAAATAGGAGTCATCGTAAGGACATACATCAAAAGCTCCAGAGCTATCCCACCCTCCCCTTCGAAATATCTCACCCCCATTGGATGAAGGACAATACCTCCCCAAAATCCCCATCACCTTTTTTATTCTTCAGCTTTTTTGATACCTTGATGTATCCCACAGATTTGAGCCTAAAATATTTCAATAAAGCTCTTTTTCATGTAACCCCATTTTCTTATCTTTCTGAGTGCCGTGGATTTTGGATTACTTCGGGGGGGTAATGAAGGCAGGGGGGTAATTAGGGCAGGGCTAATCAGAGCAAAGAGGTAATAAGGCGGGGGGTTTGGCGGGGGGCAAGGCGGAGACGAGCGGGGGAAAAAGGCGGGGGTTTAAATTTAACCCTTACCCCCGGGAAGCCTTTTGGGCCTCTCTGACAGACCCCCCTTTTTTAAAAATCGTCATTGCCCTTTTATGGAGAATAACTTTTTGCCCTTTTAAACCCTACCATGTTTTTTCGAGATTTTTTTCTCGTGCACATTGTGTTTTTAAAGATAGTAAAAAATTTTTTGGTCCAAAAATGCTGTTATTGGGAAAAAATATCAAAAAATCGTGAAAAATTGAAAAAGTTCCCAAATTTTTAAGCTTCAAAAATTTTTTCCCATAAAAACAGATAGTTTACCACTCAAAAATTTTATAACTAGCATTACCCTATGTCGCTGATTTTTGGCATCATTTTTTTAAATGTCTTTTTTTTTTTTTTACGAAAATTGGGGGGTTTAGAAATTTTGTATAATTTTTACTTTTTTCAAAAAAATTTTGCAATATACATTTTTTAGAAAACCATCCATTTTAACATTTTTATTTGGCCTGTATGTTAGTTCCCCCCCATAAAGACCTCATAAACAAACAAAACCCCTTAAAGTATCAAACCGCATTTAGAATTTTATTAATCCTTAGGTTTTCACGGAATTAAAGCAAAGTGGAAGTGAAAATTTCAAAATTTCATTTTTTTTTGCAATTTTCCAATTTTTTTTAAAAACTTTTGTTCACAAGAAAACGGAAAATGTGATCGGGGAAATACAACAAAAATTGTTTCCCCCAATTCTGCCGTTTTCAGAGATACCCCATATGTGGCCCTAGTGCATTTTTTGGCTAAACCCCAAAACCCCCCAAATAGGAGGAGCACCACGGACTCTGGGTCCCATTTTCATAACCTTTTATTTAGGGGCCATTCGGGTTTTGCGGACACCCAAAAGGTTTCCCAAAACTAATAAACCCCCCTAAAAAAATACCCCATATTGGAAACAACACCCCTTAAGGAAATTTTAAATCCAGGGATGAGTGACTTTATCAAACCCCACGGTGTCACAAAAATTTTTTTAGCGTTAGGCTGTGAAAAATTAAAAAAAACTTTTTTTTTTCCAATAATCTGAAAAATTTTGGCAAAAAATGTTTTTTTTTTAAAAGGGAATCCTGGAAAAAAAGCCCCAAAACCTTGTTACCCCAATTTCCCCAAAGTTGGCAATACCCAAACATGTGGGGTTTAATCTGCTTTTTGGGCGCAGGGCAGGGCGATAAGGGGGGGGAGAAAATTTTTGGTTTTTTGGAATGCGTTTTTTTGGGGGGGGGCCATTCGCTTTACAAAGCCCCCAAAGTCCCAGAACGGTAAAACCTTCCAGAACCCCCATTTTGGATTCAGCACGCCTATAGATCTATTAGGGGTGATTGTAATTTGGGTGCACAGGTGTTACAAAGTTTTTGTTTTTTGCTTTGGGCATAAAATGAGGGAAAACGAAATTTCCCCCGCCTTGTTTTTTTGGGCCAAAATTTTACAGCTTCGCCTGCAGTATAAATACGGGATATTTTTTACTATGGGGGTGGGTACAATTGCAAGGGTATAATTTTAATATAGTTTTTTATGTTTTATTACTTTTACACAAAAAATATTTATAAAAAAATGCGTTTTTATTTTGTTCTTTCTGATCCCCATAACGTTTTCAGTTTTCTGTATAGGAGCGATTCGGGGCTTGTTTTTTTGTGGGATATTGATGTTTTTATTAGTCCCATTTTGGGGGCATATGCCGCTTTGATATTTTTTTCTAGGTTTTTGTGGGGCTTTTGAACAAAATACAGCCTCCGGGTATTTTTTTTATTTTTATTTTTTAACAGGGTCACCGGCAGTAAAAACTGACATACTATTATACTCACATCGATACGATTACGCGATTAGAGATGGCCGAATTTCTCAAAAATTTCGGGTTCGGTCACTTCGCCGAATTTTCCGACAAAATTCGTTTGGGTCCGAATTACTTGGGCACGAACATTTTAAAAAACAGCTATTTCCAGGCGCCCAGAGCCTCGGGGTTTGCTGTAGAACGTTGTGCCATGTTTAAATATCAGAGGGAGCTTGGTTTTGGTCTTCATAAAATGTTTGTTTTTTACTGCGCCGCTCTTAGAATCGCTTCACATAAAATTCCCTGGGCACTTAAGAGGGAAAAAAAGCCCAAAAACTCAAGCGGGAATGTCCATAAATCATGCAAGCGAAAGCGGAAAAAAACAAGCGAGGCCAGGTGGAAACAAAAATTTGATAGAGTGTGGAGGTGACGGCGGAAAAAACCACACTTTTAAAGGTCAGGCAGTGGCCACAAATGACTTTTGGAGGGGCGGAAAAACATAATTTAGGCCACAGAGTGGCACAATCACCAGTGTGGAGGTCACGGGGGCAGCAGTATGGGGTCAGGAAAGGGGGGCACAATGAAAATATGGAGGCGGCAAAAACAGTAATTAGGGGCCCACGGGTGACAATCACACAGATGGATTTTCCGGCGGCAGCAGTATGAGGTCAGCAGTGGAAAAACAAGACATTAGGAGGGGCAAAAACAGTTTAGGCCACAGAGTGGCACAATCACAAACAGTGTGGAGGTCACGGCGGCAGCAGTATGAGGTCAGGCAGTGGCACAATGAAAAATTCTGAGCTGGAAAAAAAGGGAGTGGCCAAAAGTGGAAACAATGACACAGTGTGGGGGGCACGGCAGGAGCAACAGGCACATAAGGTCGACATGGCACAATGCCAAAGGTTGGAGGCACGGCACACCAGGGCACACAAGGTCAACAGGGGCACAATAAAAATTCGGGGAGGGCAAAAACGGAAAAAAAGGCCACAGTGTGGAGGGCACGGCACAGCCACGGCAGCAGCATGAGGTCAGACAGGGGGCAAAATGACACAGTGTGGAGGGCAGGGACAGGAGTCACAGCAGCAATGAGGTCAGAGAGTGGCACAAGACATTCTGCAGGGGCAAAAATTTTGGGCCAAGAGCGGCCCAAAGACAGAGCGGGGGTCAGGGCGGCAGCAGAAAGAGGTCAGCATGGCACAATGACAGAGAGTGGAGGTGATGACAGGAGCAACAGCATAGGTCAAGAGTGGCACAATACATTCTGCGGGTGGCAAAATATTATTAGGCCACAGAGGGGCACAATGACTGAGAGGGGAGGTAAAGGGGCAGCAGCGAGGTCAGGCAGGGCACAATGACGAGAGTGGAGGTGATGACGGGACAACAAGAGGTCAAAAGGGGGCACAATACATTCTGCGGTGGAAAAATATATTGGGCCACAGAGGGGGGCACAAGACTGAACGGGGGTCCGGCGGCAGCAGCTGAGGTCGGGCAGTGGACAATGAAGAGATGGAGTGGACGGGGAGCAACAGCATGAGGTCAGAGAGTGGCAAATGACTTCGCAGGTGGCAAAATAGTATTAGGCCACAGAGCGCACAATGACTGAGAGCGGGGCACGGCGGCAGCAGCAAAAAGTCAGGCATGGCACAAGACAGAATGGAGGTGTGACAGGACAACAGCATGGGGTCAGAGAGGGGCACAATGACATTCTGGAGGTGGAAAAAACAGCCCCCAGGGCCACAGAGGCACAATGACACAGTGTGGATGCCCCGGGAAAACAGCAACAGCACAGCAGCATGAGCAATAGAGGGGCACAAGACAAGTGTTGAGGTGGGTGGAAATACCACCCCTGGTAAAGACGGGGTGGGCAGAGGGAGAAACTATCAGCAGAGGTTTTGGCTCAGGCGGGTGGGGGCATCAGAATTGCGAGGCAGGTATTTAAACCCAGACTGCGCCAAAGGCATTGGTGTGGGGAAATCCTGGCCGTCCACGCCTGATTATCTTGACAAAGGTCAGTCGTTCAACTTTTCCCTGGAAAAGGGGTTTCTCCTTGGGGTAACGAGGGCCCCCGCCCACTGAACACCCGCCTATGCCCACACGGGCCGGGGGCAGGACAGCTTCTCCACTGCAAACTCGCAAGTTGGGGCCACACTCCAGTTTGGCTCCCCCAGTAGCCAGCGGATCCAAACTGGGGGGAGAGGCTGTCCAAGTGGCCACAACCTGTTGGTTCAGGGAAGCTCCATGTCCTGCGTGCTGCTGCTGTGCTGCCCTCCCACAGGCGGGTAAAGGAAGCTGCTCATTTGACTCCAACTTGGGTTACGCTGAGGGGAGCGGGTATTTGCTCCACCCCCCCCCCCCCCCCGCAGCCGGGGCAGTATACGTGAGCGCTGGGGAAACCCCCCCCCCCCGGCAACTGTCAGAGGGGGGACGATGCCGCACATGGGCAGGGGCCAACTGATTACGGGGGTTTTTTCCCTAATATTTGAGTTTGTCTTCCCCCCTCATAGCTGGAAAAAGGGTCCCATTTTGGACCGTAGCGAGGGGCCAAAAGGGTGGAGACCAGAATCACCCTCGCCGATGCGACTATTCGGCTGCACTAGCCCGGGGAAAAAAGCATGCTGCGGGACATCGCACAAATGACCCGAGGGGCCCCCCGCCCCATTTCCCCTGTAAAACTGCCACGGTGCTTGGGATCATCTGCCTCTCTTTCCCCACTCCATCCACCTCCCCCAGCTGCTCCTGCCCCCCCTCTTGTCCCTGGGGAGAAAAACCACTCATTTCACCAACAATCTTCTCTCCAATGTCCTCCTCCTCCCCCCCCCATTTCAGTCCCCACCGGACTCAGTGGCCCCCGAGTGAGCGCCACAAAACTCCATCCCCCGCCCAACAGATTTTTCAGCATCGTTCCAGGACATGAAAACAGTGGAAACGTTTTTCATCCCTAGCCTGGCACTGACAAATAACTCCCCCCTCGAATGGCCTCAACAAAAGCAGGTTCACGCATGAGCTGCCACGGCTGCATCAAAGTTTCACAGGGGAGTACTTCTGTCCCGGATCATCAAAAAACGTTAATGGCCTTTCCTGTTCATACAGTCGGGCCAACAGTCAGGCGGAATTCCCCGGGTGAAACATCGATATCAAGCGGTTTGGGGGGGGCCGTTTTGCCGGCAACTCGGGAGGGGGTTTCCTGGCTTTGGACGAATGGGTAAAGTGCATGCACAGTTTCCGGCCATTTTCAGAATGTTTTTGAAGATCGGTGGAAGACTTTGGGAAACCTTTTTTCAACCGTTGAACACTGCGCCATGCAGGGCGCATTACCTCCCTCCCGGGGCAGCGCGGGAAAAACCCTTTTTCCTCCCATTCTCCCCCTCACCATGGGTTCCGATTTGCAGTTGCGCGGAGAAAGCCAACACGTTTTTTTGCTGCAGACGCGGACATTCCTCCCCTGTGTGACTTTGTTGCCGAGGGAAGCTAGGTGTAAACTGCGTGACACCGCTGGCCCTACACATGTGTTGAAGGGGGAAACTTTGGAGGCTGAGATGGTGGTGGTGGTGGAGGAGGTGGAGGCGGGCTTGGGCAGGGGCAGCAGTTTGAAAAACGGGAGGAGAAAGCGGGGTCTCCTGTCCAAGTTTTTGGTGTGCCTGGGGAGGAACACATTTACCCAGGGGGGCCCTAAAACTGTACTGGCCCTGACCGAATTACGCTCCAACGTCCCCGCGACGTGTACCTTGGAACAAACCGATAAGCTCAAGGACGACCCACTTCGTTCTAAAAAATTTTTGAAGTGCTGTACTGCCTTTTGGAAAAAAAATTACGGGTTGGAACTCCCATCTGGGTCGGGACAAGCCATTAGTTTTTCTGAAGGTGCAAGTCCCCCCCTTTGGAAAGGGAGGGACTGCATACCCCAAAAACTTGGACAGGGCACGGCACTTCTGCACCTTAGGGTGGTTGGGGCCCTACTGTTGTCTCTTTTCAATCGCCTCTCGAACGCTGTGGCGCCATGAGTAGCAGGAGCAGGACACTGGGGCCGGGAGAGGAGCAAAGAGAAACACTGCCTTCTGCAGAGGTGGGGGAGCCTTGACTGGCTGAAATGGCATGCGCCACGGGCCCCTGCTGCTGCTGCCGGCAGGAGGACCACCACATCGAGCCACTTTTCCCAGCCACCGGGGTGGTGACGCTGCTGTTTTAAAAAGGGCCCTTGTGCCCAAAGTTAGCTCCCCGCCCCGCTTCACTTTCCCCACAATTTTAATATCCCAATTCGTTTCCCCCGGTGTCTTTGCAAAGAACTGCCACACCCCCCCGAGTACTGATTTTAAACCCCCCCACCTCCGCACTGGTGACACGCCGCCCCTGCCCGCGAGCCCCCGTGCCGACTGTCTTTGGGCCTGCGAAGCGGGTTTTCACCCCCTGGGGCCCTTTGGCTCCCACCTCACCTGCGCTACCCTGCGACTCCGGCCACACAACCCACTTTCTGGGTGCCCGCGCCTGACCCAAGCTGACGCCCTCCTTTTCCTACGATGATAACCCTCTTCACCCGCTCCCAAGTGCGGGCGGCTACACATCATCATTTTGTTTTCACTCACTACTGTCCCATCCCGGTCTTTGGGAAGCCAGGCTACCCCTCACCACAGACCTCCCATGCCACCCCACACTATACTTTCCCCTACTGCAAGAAACGGGGATATTTTGGCCCCATTTTTTCGCTGCCAGACTGCTAAATGCCCCCTCAAATTGTTCCTTTTGCTATATATGCCTGAGCCCCAAACCCCAATAGATCCCTGGGTGAGGGAACTGGAGGGGCAGAGGCGGGCTGAGGACAGGGGAGGGCCCCTGACCCCCCCGGGCCCTGCCAAAATGTTTTGTCTGGGTTCCCCACCGACTCTTCTGGGTTGTCAGATTCATCTGGGGGGAAGAGGATGACCAAATCAAAAAAATCAAGAACCCCTTTGGGGGCGAACAACAAGGGCCCCTAGATACAGCGGGAGTTTTGGCCCCCAAACCCAGTGACCCGCGGGGGACGTCCCCCTTGCTGGCGCGCCTGGCCCGTTTCAGAAATGTTTTTGCCATGCCACTCGCAGTTTCAGAGCCTGCCCCTCCTGTCTGACATACTGTTTTTTCTAAAATGTAAACACTGTTTATGAAGCTATCTGTTTTAAAATATACACCCTGTTTTGACTCCAAATGAACCCAGTAACAAGCTTGGGTAACCCTTGGGAAAAAATTGCCTCCCAAAAGGCCCGGGAAAAATTTTCTTTTATGTGTCGTTTACAACACTGTGTGTTTTTTAAAAAATGTAAAAGCCAAAAAGGCTTTAATTTAAACCTTTTGCTTGTGAATTAAACTACAAGAAAAATGTATTTTTCGGGGTTAAAAAAGACGTTTATTTTTTTTCAGCACAGCACAAAACAACCTTAATTAACCCCTGGAATTTTAAATTTCCAATGAAATGACCGCAAAAAACTAGTAGCGGTTACAATTGGGGTGTTTTTCTACGCCCACAACAAAAATACAGTTTTTAATTAGCCTTTGTTTGTGAATTAGGCTACAAAAAAAAAATATATATTTTTCGTTGAAAAAGACTTTATTTTTTTCAGCACAGCACAAAACAACGCTTAATTAAAACCCCCGGATGAAATTTCGCAATAGAATTGAGCCACCAAAACTATAGCTTTGTAGCTTTACAAGCGTGTTTTCAAAGGGCCCCACAACAAGAGATCAGTTTTTAATAGCCTTTGCTTGTGAATTAGGCTACCAAAAAAATATATTATTTTGGCGTTTTAAAAGACGTTTTTTTTTTTTTTTGTCACACAGCAGCAAAACAACGCTTAAATTTAAACCCCGGAGTAAATTGCGCAATAGAATTAGCCCCCACAAAATAGTACTTTGAGCGTTTACAAATTGCGTGGTTTTTTTTACCCACACAACAAAGATACAGTTGTAATTTGCCTTTGCTTTTTTAATTAGGCTACCAAAAAAAAATATATAAATTTGGGGTTGAAAAAAAACGTTTTTTTTTTTGTCAGCACACCCGCAAAACAACGCTAATTAACCCCTGGGTGTAAATTGCCCAAAGAATTGAGCCGCACAAATAGTGCTGTTACAATTGCGTGTTTTCTACGCCACACCAAAAAAAATACAGTTTAATTAGCCTTTTTCTTGTGAATTAGGCTACCAAAAAAATAAAATAATTTTGGGGGTTTAAAAAAACGGTTTATTTTTTTCAGCACACCAGCAAAACAACCTTAATTAACCCCCGGATTAAAATTCGCCAAAGAAATTGAGCCCACAAATAGTACTTTGTAGCGTGTTACAATTGCGGTTTTCTACGCCACACAACAAGAAACAGTGTAATTAGCCTTTTTTGTGAATTAGGCTACCAAAAAAAAAATAATAATTTTTCGTTTTTTAAAAGACGGATTTTTGTCAGCCACCAGCAAAACAAAGCTTAATTTTAAACCCCGGAGTAAATGCGCCAAAAAATTGACCGCACAACTAGTAGCGGTACAAATTGCGTGTTTTCTACACCACACAACAAGAGATACAGTTGAAAATTTGCCTTTTTCTTGGAATTAGGGTACCAAAAAAAAATATATATATTTGGCGTTGAAAAAAAAAACGGTTTTATTTTTTCAGCAAAACCAGCAAAACAACGCTTAATTTAACCCCGGGTGTAAATTTTCCCAAAGAATTGAGCCCACAAACTAGTAGCGTGTTACAATTTTCGTGTTTTCTACGCCACACAACAAGAATACAGTTTAATTACCTTTGCTTTTGAATTAGCTACCAAAAAAAAAATATAATTTTTGGCGTTGAAAAAGACGGTTTTTTTTTGTCACACACCACAAAAAACCTTAATTAACCCCTGATTAAATTTCGCAATAGAATTCAGCAGCCAAAAAAAGAAGTGGTATTTTTATTTTAAAAACCTGTTTCTTTTAAAAAATAAAACAGGAACTGGCTTTGACCCACTTGGAATTGAATGTATATCAGCTGCATTGGGCGCACACTGGATTTCAGATCCAAAACCCCCCAAAAAACAAAAAACACATTCAGAGAACAGTCCTGAACAAGCCGAGACACCCCCAGAAATCGCGTATAAAAATCAGTTTTTTCAGAAACGCTATCACCCCAGCAGCACCTTCCCCATCATCATGAGAGGGTTGGCTCCCCCCCGGCGGCCTCGGTCTTATAAAGTCGGTGAGTCACAGAACCCGCCGGTCCTGATTGGGGTTTATCTCTGCACATTTCATCAGGTATGCCCTTTTTTCCCCCCAGAGTGCTTTTGCCCCAGTAGCCCAGTCCGCAGCCCTTTTTTCAATCAAAAAGCACACTTTTCACCCAAGTACCCCCCAAATTCGACTTCGGGGCCCCAACCGAAGTTTTCCCCGAAAATTCTAAACGAATTCCACTTCGTTAGAAACAAACGCCCATCCTAACGCGATACCCAATTTTTAAATTATTTTTTGTTTTAAAATGCTTTAGACAATAAAAAAAAACTTTTATTCAAAAAGGAAAACACGTTTTCATTGCCATAGTCTGAGAGCCAAACTTTTTTTTTTTTCTGTGTCGGGGCTGTGAGGGGGGTTGTTTTTTTCGGGAAGAGTTCGTTTTTTTGGGATAATTTTGGGGGACAAACTTTTTGATCAGTTTTAAATCCGTTTTTGGAAGGCAGGTGAAGAAAATACGCAATCCTAGTAGTGTTTTTTATTTTTATTTTTAACAGCGCTCACCGTGCAGTATCCATGACCAGTTAGCTTTACTCTCTGGGTCGATACGATTACGGTGCTACCCTATTTATATAGTTTTTTAAATTTTGAAACACTTTAAAAAAAAAAAAAGTGTTTTTATTGTGTTAAATAATATTTATGCATCGCTGTCTTCTGAGAGCAATAACTTTTTTATTTTTCCGTATACAGAGACGTGTATGGACTTTTTTTTGCGGGATGAACTGAAGTTTTAATTGGTACAACTTTTGGCATCTATATGAGTTTTTGATCGCTTTTTATTCCATTTTATGTGCTGCAGGATGTACAAAAATCGCAATTCTGTGACTGGTTTTTGTTTTTGTTTTTTACGGCGTTCACCGTACGGGTTAATTAACATGACAGATTTATAGGGTGGGTCCTTACGCACGTGGCGATACCAAATATGGGTACTTTATTTATTTTTGATCTTTTTTAGGGCGATTGGCATTTGTAAAGGGGAAAAGGGTGGTGTACGTGTTTTTATTTTATTTTTTGTGTTTGTGTTTTACTTTTTTTCACTTTTGACATTTATTTTTACTTTTTTTCACTTTTTTTCACTTTATCTTCTAACAGCAATAATCAGATTGTTGTTAGAAGGCAGGCCAGTGCACAGTACTTGCACTGTATACGGGTCGCCATGACAACGCCTGTCACCATGCCCACAATGCATTGCGGGCATGGTGACGTCACAGATGACCCCGGGAAGTGCCGTTCACTTCCCGGGATCATCAGACAGGGGATCGGTGCCGCACTACAGTGCGGCAGCCGACGGGAGCAGGCAGGAGGAGCTCACTCCTCCTGCCTGCGGCTTTATTATCGCAGCCATGACAGGCTGCGGTAATGAAGCGGTAATCACCCACGGCCGGAGCTCACTCCGGCCGGGGGTGATACGGCATGCGGCCAGCGGTAATTTACCGCTGGTCCCATGTTGCGATCGCGCGTGGCTCGCCCGCAAGCCCGCGCGATCGCCAGGGCGTATGGATACGTCCATTTGCGGGAAGTCACTTCCCGCTAGGGCATATCCATACGCCCTATGTCGGGAAGGGGTTAAAGCAGGAGGAGGAGGGAACTACAACAGGGGGGTAATAAGGGCAGGGGGGATAAGAGCAGGGTGGCTAATAAGCAAAGAGGGAGAAATTAGGGCAGGGGGATCAGAGCAGGGGGAGTAATTAGGGAAGGGGGTATCAGAGCAGAGGGGTAATTAGAACAGGAGTGTAGGTAATAAGGGCAGGGGGTAAATAGAGCAGGAGAGGGAGGGAATTAGGGCAGGGGGTATTAGAGCAGGCAGGGTAATCACAGCAGGAGGGGGAGAGAATTAAGGCAAAGGAGATCAAAGCAGGGGGAGGAATTAAAGCAGGTGGGGGGAGGGAATTAGGGCAGGGAAGATTAGAACAGGTGAGATGGGCTCAGAGCAGGGGAAGGGGGAATTACAGCAGCGAGGATCAGAGCAGGGGGAAGGGAATTAGAGCAGGGGTGGGGTTAAAGAGGGGGAGTTCAGAGTGGGGGGTGGGTAATAGAGGAAGAGATGGGGTTCAGAATGGGGGGGTTAGGGTACTTTCATGTGATGAATTTGGACACTGAAAATTTCACCGCTGAATGAGTGTAGTATCCTCTTCAGAAAATCTGTGCCAATAAGTGCAGATTTCAGACAAGTATTTGACACTGATTTTCAGGCAGATTTACAGCCTTCTATGGATTATAATGTGCGGCGTAGAATCTGCCTCAAGAATTGACATTTAATTTTCATTGCTGAAAAAAAAATCAACACTGAGGAAAATCAGTATTGGGTGAACTACAACACTGATTTTCCTTAGCAAACAGTGTAGAGCGAGTTGCAGTCGGAATGGAGGCTGATTCTGAGGCAGATTTGGTGCTGAATCCGCTCCAGCATCCATGTCCAAATCTGTTATGAATGTAGCCTTATAGTGGGGAGTTATAGTGGGAGAGGGGATGTTCAGAGTGGGGGAGCTGGATTAGAAAAGAAGTGGAGAAGAGAGGTGTTTAGAGAGGGAATGCTGCGTTAAAAAGGGGAGGGGACACCGTCTAGCATCCATGAAACCTGGGCAGTGTCCCATTTGACCAGGAGAAGTCAGCATGGAGGTCTGGACCGGATGGAGAAGGAAATGATAGTGAATTACTTCAGTCATAGAAGATGTCTCCTGTAAGTCACTTATATGTCAGCAAAGCCTGAGTGCAACTGGTATCTACCATTATATGTTCACTGGAATATTGGTAGAAGTGGTAGTAGTATAATTGTTTATATTCAGGAACAGTATGGTGGTACATATGTAGTTTAGCTTGACCATGATATTGTGGCTTTCTGCATTATCTCTGCTTATCTATAAACAAATGCCATTAGAAAGCATGAGATAACATTCTGTGCCATGATATCATGGTGCATTATCTGACAAGTTAATTTTTGTTACATCTGTATTCAGTCACTATGTGGTGGTGACATGTGGTCATGGTGTGGAGGTATTATCTAGTCACTATGTGGTGGTGATATGTGGTCATGCTGTGGCGGTATTATTCAGTCACTATGTGATGGTAATATGTAGCTATGGTGTGGAGGTATTATTCAATCACTATGTGGTGGTAATATGTAGTCATGGCGTGGTGGTATTATTCAGTCACTATGTGCTGGTGATATGTGGTCATGGTGTGGTGGTTTTATTCAGTCACTATGTGGTGGTATGTTGTCATGTTGTGGTAGTATTATTCAGTCACTATGTGGTGGTGATATGTTGTGTTGTGATATTATTCAGTCACTTTGTGGTGGTGATACGTGTCGGAATTATTCACTCACTATGTGGTGGTGATATGTGGTCATGATGTGGTATTATTCAGTCACTATGTGTTTTTGATATCCAGTCATGATTTTGTGGAATTATTTTATCTTTGTATAGCAGTATCATTGATAGTATTGGTATACTGGTTTGTGCAGCAACAGTATGGTGATGATATTTCCCACTTTTATAGTGGTATAATGTATGGTTTTTTTGTACACAACATATTATTTCATATAAATACATCCCAATAGACCCTACCTACTCCCTTGTTGTGTGTCAGAATTGTGGTTTTTTTTCCAATTCTACCTAGCTGGGGAGGGCACAGGCACATGCATTAGGTTAGGGCCGGATTAAAAAAAAATTTGGGGGGGTCGGGTGCCCATACTGGCACAGGGCAACAATATGCCTTGTCCTGGCCCTGCCCCTTACTAATCTACTGGTAACCCATAATGCTGTTTAATTAGTATGAAGTGGGCTCATCTGCTGAACCCACTCCATATATGGCAGGTAATAGCTGAACATTACAGCTGGGAGTTGTCGCTATCAGACGGAATCGGAGACAGCTATGATTCCAATTGTTTAACCGTTTAGAACCTGCAGCAATCACTCCATCTAAATGAATTAGGAATGTTGTTGTGCACTGTTCCTTTGCCCAATTGTCCGCATCCTCCTTCTGTGACACAATTGCGTAATGCCAAGTGGTTGCCATGGCTGCCGAAGGCTTCATGATGGCCAACATAGCTGCCATATTACTACTCCTATTACATCCTGCCTCAGGCATGATGACATAAGAGCAGGGCCGCGATTAGGGGGGTAGAACCACTACTCCCATATGGGGCCCGGCCAGAATGTGAAGCAAGGAGGGGCCCGCCGTCACCGGCAGGCCCCGCCTCCTTGCTTCCCAGTAATGGTACAGAGATTAGACCGTAGGTCTGCTCTCTGTACCATATAAATCAATGTGCTGTCGGGAGGGGGCCGCGCTGCAAGTTAAGTTGAACACAATAGGTTTACATTACACAGATTGAGTTTCCTTACTTCTGCATCAGCTCCTGCATGAGTGGAGCAGTCGGCCCCTCCTCCTCCCTCTGGCTGCTGGGTGACTTCATCTAATGTAATCAGTGAGTCCTGCCCTGTGGACTGGGTGTCACTCATCTGCCAGCAGCCAGAGGGAGGAGGAGGGGCAGACTGCTCCTTTCATGCAGGAGCTGATGCAGAAGTAAGGAGACTCAATCTATGGAATGTAAACCTATTGTGTTCAACTTAACTTGCAGCGTGGGCCCTTGTTTTTATGGCAGGCCACTTCCAAGTCCTGTGGGGCCCCACTGAAGGCCCCTGGGATGTGGGGGCCCCACTGAAGGCCCCTGGGATGTGGGGACCCCACTGAAGGCCCCAGGGATGTGGGGGCCCCACTGAAGGCCCTAGGGATGTGGGGGCCCCACTGAAGGCCCCAGGGATGTGGGGGCCCCACTGAAGGCCCCAAGGATGTGGGGCCCCCACTGAAGGCCTAGGAATATGGGGGCCCCGGTCAAGGCCCCTGGGATTTGCGGGACCCCGCTCAAGGCCCCTGGGATTTGCGGGACCCCGCTCAAGGCCCCTGGGATTTGCTGGACTCCGCACAAGGTCCCGGGGATTTTCTGGACTCCGCGCAAGGCCCAGGGGATTTTAGGGGCCCCGCTCAAGGCTCCTAAGATTTGTGGGGCCCTGCAAATCCCAGGGACCTTGAGCGGCCTCACTGGACCTATGGAGCCCCACACGGCTGAGGGAGAGGAGGCCCTTGAATGAGCCCCATACAGCAGGGGGAGGTAGGGAAACTTGAGTGGAGCCCCACTCAAGTTTCCTCCATGTGGGGCCCCACTCAAGTTCTCCCTCTACCAACTGGTGGGCCTAATACCTGGCTACCTACCTACGAGGGACCCTATAAAACTAACGACCAGTGAACCAAAGGGGTAATTATTACTATTTGGGGCACTATGGATGGGAAGTTTGTACATAGGGGGTAGATACCGGTGAGATTATGATAAAGTGAGGAGTCTCAGGTGTTTGTGTTGTGAATTCTGCAGGGAGAAGTCCTCATGGTGGCCGGGACCGGATGGAGAAGAAAAGGGAACGTGAAAGACTTTATCAGATGTCACCTGTGAGTCACTAAATGTAACTGCACTGTAATCACTTATATCTGCCACTATGGGCCATATGTAGGAAAACTGACTAGATGTAGGACTTTCTTTGTTGCCCATAGCAACCAATCAGTGCTCCACTTTCATTTTTTATAGTGCTCTGAAAAAATAAAGCTGGGAACGCTGATTGGTTACTATGGACTCTGATTGGTTGCTATGGGCAACAAAGTGAGATTTAGACCTAGACAGTTTTCATGCATTTCCCCCTATATGGTCACAGTATGGTGGTAACTTTGGTGTTATTGTATTGTATTATATTCAGTAACAGTATTGTGGCATTATACTGCATCTTTATAGTGGAGATATGTGGTGATGATGTTGTGCTATTACTTTGTCTCTGTATGTTGTTGTTGTTTATGGTAATATTGGCCTTAGTACACTGGTTTAGTCAGTAACATTATAGTGGTATTAGTCACCATACATAGTGATATGTGGCGGTATTGTATTAATTGGTCTTTTGTCTGGTTATATTGGTCTTGGTATGCTGGTTTGGTCAGTATATCGTGGTGACATGTGGTATTTGCTGGCCCTTGTATACATACTGACCCACACAATATAGATAAACTATGCTGGAAAATTCAGCAAGAACTCAGTCCAAAGACAATGGCGCAATTGCATCTTTTTTTTTCTGGCGTTGGGTTGTAGGACGTGGTTGGTGGGGGCGGGGCAATTGGGTTGACAGGGGGTGGGGTTGATAGGGGGCGGGATTAATAGGGGGGCCCAGGAGCTTTAGCTGTAGGAGGCCCTGAAATTTTTGATGGTGGCCCTGCATAAGAGGGCATTCTTAGTACACCTTTCTGCATTATCTAGTCTACTACTTCAAAAATGTATTGCAGTAAGGCTAGGTTCTCATCTGCACTGGAAGTACTTCATTTTTTCAGCTCTGTGATGGAGGTTCCAAATGGAACCTCCAGCGCAGATGTGAACCAGGCCCAAGATATTCTAGTGACTAAACTAATTAAATTTGATCATACAGTTTAACTGAATAAAAGTAGTTAAAAAAGCAGTCTGCCAATAATTATGAACACCTGAAATTGTGTATTGCTAGAGATGTATTTCATGATTCTTATTTAGAATAAAAATAAAAATTCACTTATGGTTTAAAAACTGTATTATTGGTTTATACATTTATAATTTTGTCCAGCTTCTCTTGTTTATGGTATCTAAAACTATGTTCTCATGAACAGATTTGACACCAGTGGCAGAAATCTGAAGCTAAAACTGATTCAGCTTATCTATTGAATCCGCCCTAGCTTGCCCATGGGCACTTCTAAATGTCTTACTGGACATGTTGGATACTCTTCTCTCCCTAAGGTGGCAAAGCATAGTCATCCTGCGGGATACGATAGGTGTGTGGAAGGCAGCCAGAACTCTGCTATCTTTGCCCTACCAATTTAGCAGATATCTTACCCTTGGCAGTCATCCAGAGTTTTGGGCAGGCCTTGAAAACCTCCAATTCAAAACTTGGGGAGAGAGGGGTATTGTCAACATGTCCCAACTTATAGACACTAGACAACAAAAATCATATTCATTCTCTGAACTATCTGACATATATGACCTGCCCTCTTTCCATTTCTTAGTCTTCTCCCAGGTTTCATCGTTTCTTAGGAGCAGGATAACCACCCCACACCATCTCAAACAGAATAAATTTGACAATATCCTAGGTTCCTCTTCCTCTTCATCTCACTCTCTATCAACACTTTATGCCAGTCTTAGAAGGAACAGGGGAGGAATGTCTTCTCTTAAGATTTTTAATCAGTGGGAGAAAATCTATCCTGATCAGGGCATCTCACAGAAAATCCTGCAAAGGTGGAACACCATCAATAAATATATTATCAATGAAAAATGAAAGGATATTTACTTTAGAATAGAACACTCGACAATTTATTGATTTAATATCCCTCCTCACCCCAATAACCCAAATAGGCCTAATGCATGCCCTATTGTGGCATACCCGGCACTGATTTTGTACATAGCATCTGGACATGTAGAGACACTATAAAATTTGGGGATGATCTAATAACATTACTTAATTTTAAATTTCATTCCAATTTGAGTTTTGACCCGTCTCAGATTCTATTCCATAATATTCCAAACCATTATGATTACTGCCTAATTTTACATATATTCTTATTATCTGCTAAATGTTGTCTCCTTTCTAAATCGCTGGATCCACACACGACGACAATTGAAGAAGTGGTTCAAATAGTCAAGCATCATATGGTGATGGATAAGATAGATATTATCAGGACAAAAGAGTCTCAATCTCCTAAATTTGTAAAAAAAAAAATTTGAAAAATGTATTAAAACCTTTTAATTCTCGGAAATCAAGGATCCTATGCAATCTTTTGTGTACACATCTTGGTATCTTCCATCCTGTTTGGCGGGTACTTTGGATCGTCTGCATGTAAGTGCACCTCTTCAACCTTAGTTTTTTTCCCATTTCTTAGGAAATCTATAGTTCACTCTATTTCCATTTCCATCCCCTTTCCCTTCCATCTTTATGGCACAGGCAATATCTGTAATCCACCTCTCTTCATACAGCAGAGTTACTGTTCAAGGTCTGAGTCCCGCAGCGTTATGTAGGTATGTAAGCATTTTGTATGTATTTCATGACACTCTGTGTATATTAGTCATACGCCTTAATCCGGTTATACATTCAGTATCTCCGCTATCTTTAGTGTCATCTCTACTTTGAACATCCAGACCTTGAAGTACCAATTTTTATGTGATATGGTTTTGTTATAGGTTATGATTTTTGTTTTTCAGCTGGCTTAGTTTGCCAGCTTGGCTATGCTTTTGCTATGGTCATTCGTACAGACATAACTATTTGATATGGAATGTGGTCTGGCCTTTTCTGTATTGGAGCAACTAGAATACTTTTTTTTCATTCATTTCTCGATCTCTGTCGCCTTACTGCTGCAAAGGTTATACCATACTTTGGATACCTTATAGGCATGTTTTATCTGACTGTATATTGTATACATATGTATCGCTTGCACTATTCAGGTACCTACTTTTGAACTTTGATATCTTTGCTGTTGCCATATCTTGTATGTATTTGTTTTTATTTGAAAACCAAAATTATAATTATGTTTAAAAAAAACTGATGCAACTGATTGCATCAGTTTTAGTTATAACTTCAGATTTCTGCCACTGATTTGAAAACTGTTCATGTGAACATGGGGCCTCATGTATGTAAACTGTCTAGGTCTAAGACTATCTTTGTTGCCCATAGCAACCGATCAGAGCTCCCTTTTCAATTTTTCAGAGCACTATATGAAATGAAAGGGGCGTTCTGATTGGTCATTATCGGCAACAAAGAAAGTTCTAAATAGCTTTAACCCCTTAAGGACCCAGCCTGTTTTGACCTTCCTGACACAGCCCTATTTTTGAAATCTGACATGTGTCACTTTATGTGAGAATAACTTTTTGACACTTTTACCTATTTCATGTGATTCAGAGATTGTTTTTTCGTGACACATTGTGCTTTAAGTTAGTAAGAAATTATTTATCCATACAATCCTTGTTTGTTTGTGAAAAATATAAAAATTCATGAAAATTTGGAAATATTTTGCGATTTTGAAAGTTGCAAAATTTCTGGTGCAAAACAGATAAATTTTTCACCCCAAAATAGTTTAATACACTAGCATCTACCATATGTCCACTATAGGTTTGCATCATTTTTTAAATGTCTTTTTTTTTTTTTATGACATTAGAGGGCTTAGAAATTTAGTAGTAATTTCTCACATTTTCAAGAAAATTTGCAATATAAATTTTTTTTAGGGACCACTCCAGTTCTGACTGGCTTTGAGGGGCCTGGGATGTTAGATACCCCCTAAG